>OZ030024.1:47550200-47845200 GCA_964023405.1 Apodemus agrarius
AGCACCAGAGTCTGGCCTTGGGCAGAAACTTCGCTGTGATTGCAGGCATGGGACCTGAGCCCCTGGGTTTGGTACAATGAGCACAAATATTAAAGGAAAGGGCCTCATGTGCTCAAGCATTCAGAAAATCTGATATCTAGTTTCAGTGTTATGATTTCTGGATCTCAACATTCTCTAAACTCAATATAGTTAAAAACCCCTAATGCTACTTCCAAGAGAGCTGGGGTTCTATAGAGAATCGTCAAATAAAACCCACACATCTGCTGCTTAATAAAAGAAACCTGCTAGATGAACTGATGAATTAACTCCGAAATCCTGAAGGTTTTTCTGTGTTTATTTGAAAAAAAAATAGACCAGCAAAATCCATGATCCCAGAGAAGACATCGGACTGCAATATATTACCCCGTCTCTACAGTTATTGAAGAAGGAAATAAATTAATGAAATGCATAAGAACGTCACTGGATGAACACAGCCACCAAAAAAACAAAACAAAACAAAAAACAAAAACAAAAACAAAAAACCAATGGTCCATAGATAAGAAACAGGGACTTACTTTCTGGCTTTCCAACGCAATGCCTTATGTATGATAAACTGCCACCAAAGCATAATGCTACTTTCACAACACAACTCTAGTAAAAACAGAATTGATGGAATACTATTTAGTTCCAATCATGAAAGAAAACATGTCAATTTTGACAACACACACACACACACACACACACACACACACACACAGGCACAGAAAGACATCTACCATATGATCTCACATATGGAAGCCTTAAAAAATGTCTTTTCTTTTTTTTTTTAAACTTGTAGAAGACCAATAGAGTGGTGGTTGCCAGAGATGGGGAGATGGGGTTAGAGAGACGATGGTCAAGAGATGTAGAGTTTCAGCTGACATGAATAAGTTCCAGAGAGCTAGTGTACAGCAGGACATCTGTACTTAGGTATCATATTCTGAAACTTGGCAAGAAAGAAGCTTTAAGTGTTCTTATGCAAGCAGCGAGTACCTGAGGAAATGCATATGCTAATGATCTTTGTGGGGCCCCTCCACTCTGAACACATATTTCAAAACACCGTACATAAGTGCATTCAGTCTTTACATCTCATCTCAAAACAACATTGGCATTGTGTTAGGTTAAGGCTTCTTCACAAGTCCTATAGTAAGTTCTGATACCCATGCAGCAAGAAAGAAAAGGAAGCTTTTATAATTAGTTTATAATAAAAACTAGGCAAGGACCAGCCATTATGCTTCTGAGAACTCAGAGCCTGCCCACAGTGAGACAGCAAGGCCACACCAAACCAAGCAGGCCACGGGTCCTAATCTTTTCAAATAATGCCACGCCCTATGAGCCTGTGGGAGCCATTTTCATTCAGATTCCCACTGACAGCATTCTCTGACATTTCTTTCTTTAATGTTCTGCCATTGAGAATGGCTTTTAAAAGTTGTATCAGAGGAAGACTTGCCTGGTGACCACTGATCCTAGCTTTGAGAGGCAGAGGCAGGGGGATCCGAGTTAGAGAATAGCCTGGACGATATATATATATATATATATATATATACATATCAAGTTCCAGGAAGGTCAGGGCTACATAATTAGTGTCTCAAAATAACGAAAATTTTATCAGAGGGTTCCCAAGATAAAACTTGGATTGAAAGCTGGGGTATTCTTGCTCTCATTTGGCCTTGGGCCTGTCATATGCCTGGTGGCAGTGTTATCTCTAACAGTCCTATTCAATGGAAAGCCTGAACCCCTGAATGTAAACACATACTTGGTGATAATGAAGACCACTGCTGACACACCAGAGGTCAATATCTGTGGTTAGATTGGGAGATTTTCTTTCCTACAACAGGAGTTGTTTGTGTGAAAGAGACTGGTCAGTAGTCTTGGCTTTCTTGTGTCCTGTTGGCTTATGTTCATTTTCACATTTTATTAAGAAGCAAATAGAATGAATCCCTATAGCATCCCACCTTGGTCCTGTTGGAGGAATCCCCGGGATACATTGGGTTAGCCTTTCTATGGTACAAGCCAACATTTACCAGAATGCTGGGCTCTCTCACCTTCAAATTTCCTGCTATGTTGGATATGTTCTAAGAACAAACCCACAGCCAAAGATCCTGAAGGCCCTGTCCCCCTTCTCTGTTCAACTCCCCCATAGTTTCTATGTCTCTATGATGATATTTCTTTTATTGTTTCTTCTTCTTCTTCTTCTTCTTCTTCTTCTTCTTCTTCTTCTTCTTCTTCTTCTTCTTCTTCTCCTTCTCCTTCTCCTTCTCCTTCTCCTTCTCCTTCTCCTTCTCCTTCTCCTTCTCCTTCTCCTTCTCCTTCTCCTTCTCCTTCTCCTTCCTCTTCCTCTTCCTCCTCCTCCTCTTCTTCTTTACTCTTCCTCCTCTTCCTCCTCCTCTTTTTTCATATTTATGTGTGTGCATATGTGCACATGTGTATGTATGTGTATGTGTGTGTGTGTGTGTGCGTGTGCACACGTGTGTGTACACATTTGGATAAAGATCAAGCCTGGTTGCCATTACTCAGGAATACTACCCGATTGTGTATTGAGACAGGATCTCTTACTGGACAACCAGTCCCGGAGAGCTGCCAGTTTCTGCCTCCTCAGCACTAGGATTACATGTATGTACCACCCGTCCAGCTTTTTTACATGGGTTCTGAATACCAACCCAGACCATCATGCTTTCATGACAATCACTTTACTGGCTGAGCTAGCTCCCCAACCCTGCTAGACTGTATTTGTTTTGTGTATTGTTCAGTGACTTGACTTCCGCCAGCAGCTGTGTTTGAAAACCAGGAAATCAGGAATGTTGGTGATGTTTGGCTCACTGTGAAATCTGTACCATAAGTGCCTGCCACCTAGCTGATGCTGGGAAATATTTGCTAAATATAAATGAAGACATGAAATGTAAATCGAGGGCCTGGAGAGATTCCCTCAGAGCTGAGAGCTATCCTTTCGGAAGACCCAAGTTCAGTCCCGAGCACCGTCATCAGGGTGGCTGTAATTTCTGCTCCAGAGGCTACTATGTGGTCTCTGTGGGCACCCACACGCAAGTGCACAAACCCACATGCCCACTCCACACACATATAATCAATTGAAAAGCAAGTCGATTCTTTCAAAAGTATAGATTGTGGTTACAGTTCATCTTGGCAGGGAAGCCGCTGCAGCAGAGGATTAGGACAGATGGTCACATGGTGTCCATGGTCAGTAAGCAGGGAGGGATGAAGGCCTGTGGTCAGCTCGTTTCTCCCTTCTCTATAATCCAGTATATCAGTCCAAGGACTGGTTCCCATCTCAATGCAGTCAAGAAATCCACTAGCATGCCCAGAGGCCCAGTTCCCAGGTGAGTCTAGATCATCAAGTGGACAGGCCCTGTTGACCATAGACCCACGAGCAGACACACGGTCATTGTTTGACACCACTGTTTAGCGGATGGTCATCAGGCAGCCACGGCAGTCACAACAGAACCCATTGCCCTTTCCGTGCCATTAGCCAAGACTTCTCACAAGCTGGCTTCCCAAACAGCATCCTTCTCCCTTAGCAATGCCCAGAGTCAGAGGCTTCGTTGGACAAAGCCTAAATTCTTCCTCTGTCCCCAGTCCCAGAAGTCAGTGTGGCAGCTGACACAAAATGCGTCTCAGAAACAGCACCCATCGCGCAAGCTGATTCGCCAGAAATAACCAGAGCATTCTCCCCACCTCTAGACAGCAAGGGGCCCTTGCCAATCATCTTTGACTTTTGATTTCATTTGTTTATTTGTTTAGCATGTGAGTGTGTGCATGTGTGTTGGGATCAGACAACTTACGGGAGAAGGTTCTTTCCTTCAGTCGCCGGGGAGTTCAGGGGACTGAACTGAGTCATCGAGGTGGCTTTAAAGACTTGGTCATCTCACCCACCCTCACCATTCTCTCTTAGGAGTAAAACAAGCAAGGGTCAGTTTCATATTGTAAACTACTGACCAACGCTCCAGGTCTCACTCACGCGCAGCCTTCCTGCCCAGAGGGCACTTCTGGCATTTGTGGGGACCCATCATGCATGAATCTATCTGTCCCCACCCTTCCCCTGAGGACCTGCCGTGCATCTATCTCTCCTCACCCCTCTACCCGATCCCCCGCTTCCAGCTTGTCCCTCCTAAGCAGTTACCTACCTGATAGTACTCACCATTGAAATCATCCACCAGAACCCTGACCCCATGGAATTAAAAACCTGGCCGGCTGCATTAGCAGGGTGAGTAGTCAGGACCCTCCACCGCCACCTCAGACACCTGCAGTCCCACACCCCCAGCCCCAAGGATGGTGTAATTATGGTGTGAGGAGAAGATGTGGCCTCATTTCTCACAGGTCACTGATCCTCCAGCCTTATCCACCAAGAGTTCTGCAGCTCAGTGGGACCCAGCTAGGAAAACCTCAAATGTTCTCCTGCTCCCTGACTCCCGGGAATACATGCTAGCCTTCAGTTCAGAGACTGTACCCAAGAGGCACCTCGGTGTGTTATGTCTGGCTATTTAAGACTCAGAGAGGTTAGAGAAAATAGCATCTCTAGTGACTTGAGTTTGGGCATCAGTACAAGCTTGGCACCCGTCACCTGGAATGCAGTAGCAAAGGGTTCAAGGTGCTGTAAGTCCCTGTGATTTCTAGTGCACAGAAGAGGAGAGGGACCAGAGGCGGGGATGAGGGAGCAGGCAGTGAGACGACCAGGCACCCAGCACTATCCCAAAGAATATTTTTCTAAATGCCCAGTAGTAGAGCATTGCTTTCATCAAACATAAACTCAGGCATGTCTAGAGATTCGTGTAACCATGGCAGTCATGATGCTGACCGATCTCATAACCTAGAGTCATATTCTCCATCTCCACCCAAGGGTCGCTACTCTGCCAGCACTGTGTTGTGTGTGTGTGTGTGTGTGTGTGTGTGTGTGTGTGCTTTACTTCCTGCAAATGTCACATAAATGGAACCATGCCTTATGTAACCTTGTAAGACTGATTTCAGTCAGCATAATACATTAAAATTAACCATGTGGCAGCGTGTATCAATAATTATTCATTTTTATTGCTGTGTTGGATCCAATTATATGGATGCTCACGCATTTCCCTGATGGGAGTCATTTGGTTTGCTGCAAGTGGGAGACAGTGATTCATAGAGTTGCTGTAAACCTTTGTAGTCTGTGTCTGAGCATGAACGTTCGGCGTCTCTAAAGAACACGCAGGAGTAACAATGCTGGCTTGTGTGTTAAATGAACACTTAACTTTTTAGGAAACAGCCCAGCTACTTTTTCAGATTTGCTAAGTCGTTTGATTCTCACCCACGGTGCCCGAGAACTCCAGCGGCCGCTGGCGCTCTGCAGTGCTCGGACAGATTTCTAAATAAGCCTCTCACAATGGCTCGCACAACAGATTTAATCAAGGGAGTGACACAATTGAATCCGGAAGAAAATGAAAGGCATTGGAAGCAACTGGAAGTGTGATGTTGCAATGCAGATGAGGACGCTGGCAGCCTGAGCAGAGCAACAGGAATGGAGACACATGGTCGGAGAGAGACGGCCGAGAGCAGTGGTTCTCAACCTGTGGGTCACGACTCCTTCGGGATGATGATCCTTTCACAAGGGTCAAATATCAGTCAGATTTCCTGCACATCAGATATTTACATTACGATTCGTACCAGTAGTGAAATTACAGTTATGAAGTAGCAACAAAATAATTTTATGGTTGGAAGTCACCACAGCATGGGAAACTGCATTAAAGAGTTGCAGCATTAGGAAGGTTGAGAACCGCTGCCCTAGAGAATAAGGGGGCTTTGGTCTAAGGAAAGAAGCCATGTCTGCTGAGATAGCTCAGAGAATAAAGGTAGCACTTGCCTTGAAAGCCAGAGAGCCTCGGTGAGGATCTCTAGAACCCAGGAAAGAGCTGGACCCAGAAGCATAACTCTGTAGTCCCAGAGTGTCCCCAGAGGAGTATGGCAGACACCTGAAGGCTGCCCTCTGACCTCCACACATGTGCTGTGGCAGTTGTGTGCCTACACACACACACACACACACACACACACACACAGAGAGAGAGAGAGAGAGAGAGAGACAGACAGACAGACAGACAGACAGACAGACACAGAGACAGACACAGATAGAGAGGCAGACACATGGAGAGAAGGAGGGAGGGAGATAGAGAGGGAGGAAGGAGAGAGAGATACACATGTACACACAGAGAGAGAAGAAAGCAGAGAAAAACGACAGAGAGAAGAAAATGGAGAGTGTCAGAGGCAGACAGACACACATACACCACAGGGATAGTAAATCTGAGAAGTCAGAAATGACTTTCAAGTTTCTGCTTCTTCAAGACCCAGAGTGTCGTGTGGAACAAAGGCCGGGAGGAGATATGGCCGCCTGGTGTCCGGAGCAGCCTCCCTCCCCTGCACTGACTGTGGACCCCAAGCCATGATTGCTGCAAACAGCCTGGCTCCATTTCCTAAGAATATTGATCCCCCCCCTCCATGTGAAGAGAGCCAGGCCAATAGCCAGCCTGAGCACACAGAGTTATAAACCCACCAGGGGCATTCTGGGAATGACCTCTGCCAGGGTTCCAGTTATCCCCAGAACTCTGGCCCAGGCAGTTCCATTCTGAAGCCTCAACGGAACTAGCATGGCTAAGAGGCACCGTCAGAGCTAGGGCTCTGCACCTGCCTTAGGCCTGAGTGACAGTGAGTGACAAAGGCCTGCTGCCAGGAAAGGGAGCACTGCAGAGGGAGCACTCCAGAAATGGTCCCATTGGAGCCTTAGGACCACCTGACGGAGCCGTAGAGAACCGGTCATCATGGAAGAGGATTCTGCATGGCTCCTTCCTGCACAGCCCAGATAAATTACTGCAGAATCTCTGCCTTTCCACTGGAGAAGTTAAGGCTCAGTGGGGATGACTCCACAGCTATCCAGGCTTCATTCAAGTCAACAATCAGGCCTTCCGTGCTGCGTCGCGCCTTCAGCCTGCTTCAGGGTCATCTATTCTCCCAGAGTGCAAGATGGCCACACAGTTGGTCTCCGTGCTGGAGTCTAGAGATGGCTGACCCCATCTCTACTTCTGGGAACTGACTCTCCTTCCTTCCCTCATGTTACAGCGGCCATGTTTGTGGTGCCACACATACTGATCAGCTTATAGCTGATTGGACATAAGTTACCCCCCTCAGAATGAACCGATCAGAATCCCTTGGAACTGAGGCTTGTGGTGAGAAAGAATAGATTCTCTCTGGAGAGACCTGCACCCAGTGAGCTGTGTCCATCCATAGCTTCCACAGAGAATAAAAACTAATCCTCGAGGAGAAAGAAAATCCATACTAGAGTATAGAACAGGTTAGAGAGACAGTAGGCTGGTTAATGGAAGTGGAAGTCGTGGAAGTGGGTTTCAAGGGTCCCAGACATTGCTTTATTTATTATATTTTTGGTTGGCTGATCTCACCTCTCTCTCTCTCTCTCTCTCTCTCTCTCTCTCTCTCTCTCTCTCCCTCTCTCTCTCTCTCTCTCTCTGTGTGTATGTGTGTGTGCGTGTGCGTGTGCGTGTGTGTGTGTGTGTGTGTGTGTGTGTGTGTGTATCTGTCTCTGCCTCTCTCTGTCTTCATCTCTGACTGTCTGTCTCTGTCTTTGTGTGTATCTGTCTATGTCTCTCTCTCTCTCTCTCTCTCTCTCTCTCTCTCTCTCTCTCTCTCTCTCTCTGCCCCCCTTGGTGTGGGGTTATGTTTGTCTGACTTACACTCATTGTGAAGTGAGTGTGTCACCAGCCTTTGGACCTGGTATACCCCAGACCATGGATGCTGGCTTGTTCTAACTGTACAAATTATCATCTTGTTCACTGACACATGAAGGAGCAGAAAGGGAAGTCAGAAAATAGATGTATTAGTTCTAGGGAAAAAGCAGTAGACTGGGGTTCAAGTCCTACTCCACCCTTGGCATTGTGACTTTGGATCAGCTGGTATGCTTCCATGACAGCCACAAAGCCTTTAGAAAGAGAGAAGAATCATGTCTTACTCAAGGGTTGTACTGCAAAGTTCTTGTGATAGAAAAATGTAAGAACTAACCATACAGATGTGGAACCTTTGTTCACGGGCATTCACTCAAACCAGGAGCCAGGCTGGGGCTGAGGTGGAGCCAGAGTGCTGCGATCTTTCCCAGATGTTCCTGCAAAGACAGAGCCTCGAGCTTTCTTGTTCTGTTTGAGGACCAGAAGGTCCTGTCAGCAAAGGTTAATTGCTTAAAATTTCTTAACCACTAGAAGGGGGAATTTCTACTCTGCAATTAAGTTTGCAAACATTGTACAACCTTATAGAGCGTGTTTCTCCAAATAGATGTGTTCTTTTTCATATAATAATCAATTCATGGGTGTTTCGCTTGCCTAATTGGCTCTGCATGTAAATTAATCTCTGCATATTGAAATTGCAAATCTTGCCTTGTAATGTTGCCTTGTTTCCTAAACAAATCAAATTACTGTGGCCCCAGCAAAGGTTCTGGGTTCTGAGAGTTCCCAAAAGCCACCAGGTCCCTTAGCTGTGGAGGGTCGGAGCTAAGGGGAGGTTTGGCCTGTAATCCAGGCTGATTATATTTACCCACAGAGAGGACCCATGCCAGTTACTATTTCTGCTCTTAGGCAAAGCTGCAACGATTACATTCTCTGAGTCATTTGGGTCTCGTGCCTTGGTCTCAGTGTTACTGAGGAATAAAAGATCAGTTTCCTCTCTCCCTGGCAGCAGGGAGGGCTGAGGGGGAATCATTCCTGCTTTGCTAAGGAGGAAAGGGGACGGCTAAATTCAGGTCCAGCTCAGACTCTGCAACCCAGTCTTCCTGCAAGAAGCCATCTCTGGCTAAGCATAGTCACAATGCCCTCTCTTTATTGCCAAAATGCCTCCAAGACTGGGCCCTCTGTTGTGACAGGGTTAGTTCTGTGTCCATGGGCACCCATACACATTTGTTATAAAACAGACCCGGGTTTGAGCTGTGGCTCTACCTCTTTAATGGGATTGATAGTTTAAATGAGAACGACCCCATAGGCTCAGATGTTTGAATACTTGGTCTCCAGTTGAAAGAACTGTTTGGGAAAGATCAGGACACGTGGCTTAGTTTGAAGGAGGTGTGTCACTGATGGTGGGCTCTGGGGCTTCAAAAGACTCATGCCATTCCCGGGGCACTCTGATTTCTGCCTACAGCTTGAGCTGTGAGCGCTCAGCTGTTCTTGCAGTCGTGACTTTGCTCCACCATCATGGCGCTATTCCTCTGGCACCATAAGCCCAATTAAAGCCTTCCCTCTGTGAGCCACCTTGGTCACAGTGTTTTATCACGGCAACAGAATGTAACTAATTCATAGGTCACCTCTCGTCTTCTGCGAGTAAAAGTAATGGAGTCCTACCTCCACACTTAGCCTGTGCGAGGTGACAACTGGAGACACCTTTTAAACGATGTGACGTTGGTAGACGCTAAGGCCCTATCTCATACACAGTGCCTCATCCAAGACCAATTGTCAGCATGGCTGAGACTCTGCAAGAGTGCAGAAGACAGTGCCCCAGCCCGGGCAAACTGTCCTTGAAAGTTTTTTGTGTGGTCCTTAAAAACTTCCATCTGTACTGGTCTCCTATAGGTCAAATTGAGTAATCTAGGAGAAGTAAAATTCTTTCTGGGGTCTCCATAATCCTGGGGCTCTCTACACAGGGCTGTCTCGAAATTCGACCCACAGCTGCCTCTGTCAATACCCTTGAACAAGGCCAGTAAGGCAAATAAGAATTGAAGATTTGATTTTCCCCATCTCTGCAACCAGGAGAAGACCCACTTTGAGGCCAGACCATCTTACAGGCCTCCCATGGGATAACCAAAAGAGCCATAGACTCCTGGTGGCATATCTAGGACTTTCGTGGAGTTACAATGGGCTGTGTCCCTAGATGTCACAGTGCATGTGCTATATGCCACACAGAGACTGAGGTTCTGTCATCTCAATGGAGGAAGCACCCTCTGAGGTGGAGGTCACTTATGATCTAGAACACATAGTGAAAACATACAGGGATGAAGAAAACCTGGACAACAGCTAAAACACACATATTTGTGTGTGCCCGTGAATATGTAAAACCAACAAGCCAGCAAATGAATAAGGAGAGGAAGGAAGGGATGTGGAATCAGGAGGTCTCATGAAAGCACTGTCAGCCTTGTGGAAGTGGAAGGAGGTATGGTGAGGAAAGGAGGGACAGACGTAGGAAGGGCAAAAGAGGTGAGTACGATCAAAATACCTAACACGCGTGGATCTGACTATCAAGAAACCATTCCTTTGTACAACAGATGCATGTTAATAACATTTTTGAAAGCAGGGAAGAGATTCTGCCATTTGCAACCATATAGATGGGGCTGAAGGACTTGGAATGGAATAAGCCAAACACAGAAGAATGTACTTTCTATTCTTATTTGTAGGACTGCACTCACAGAAGCGGAAAGGAAGGTGCCAGAGGCAGAAGAGAGGAGGCAGCAATCCCAGGGTGCACTGTCAAACAGCGGAGCAATTGGGGTTTCCTTCTTTGTTTTCTCTTTTCTCAGATCAGTTGCAAAGCATGAAAAATTTAGCAAAATGTTGAATGTTTTCATTTGAATTTCTAATGTTCTGGTCAATTTTTTTTTCTTTTAGAAATTTGAGACAACTATGTCAATAGCCTTGATTAAACCATCCTATATTGTATTCAAATCCTAGCAGCATGTGGTATTCCCCAAACATACACAAGCACAATTTGCCAGTTACAAAGGGAAAGATATGGAGCTGGAGAGATGGCTTAGTGGTTGAGAGCACTGTCTGCTATCCCACAGGTCCTGGGTTCAATTTCCAGCAACCACATGGTGGGCCACAAAAATGAATGATACCAGTGCAGTAGTACAGGCTAGCTATTCCAGAACTTGGGAGTCAAAGGCAAGAAGCATTCAGTGCCAGTCTTGGCTATACAGAAAGATTCTGTGCAGTTGTATGAGTGCATGTGTGAAAAGAGGAGGAACTGCCGAGCGGTGGTGGCACACGCCTTTAATCCCAGCACTTGGGAGGCAGAGGCAGACGGATTTCTGAGTTCAAGGTCAGCCTGGTCTACAGAGTGAGTTCCAGGACAGTTAGGGCTATACAGAGAAAGCCTGTCTCAAAAAAAAAAAAAAAAAAAAAAAAAAGGGGAGGAACCTTAATGCGGTAAGCCAAGAAGGAAGAACTGCCTTTCTTGGCAGTTTTATCTTCTCTAGGCAGAAACCTTCCTACATCTGAGAGCTCCAGGGAGTCCTACGAGGTTGAGCCTGTATTTTGTTTTATCTGTGAATCCACCCCCATCATCTCCCACCATTCTCAAGACCCTGGATTGATCACTGATAATCTGGTTTTCAGGTTGCTTTTGTCTGCTGCCTGGGGTCACAGGGTATTTCTGCAGTCAAGAGTACCCATCTCTAGAATCTTCTATCAGAACCACAGGGCCCTCATTCTCCAATGCTGCAAGGGATCATAAACTAACTCAAGAAACTGCCAGTCCAAGAAAGAATCACCCAGAGTCTTCATGGGCAACCCACAGTGACATCTCCTTGAGGCAGGATGCTTCGGGCTGGACATTCCTGTTTGGAGAAGTCTTTAAGCTTTAAGATGAGCTTAGGTCCTGGGAAGGTGAGCACTCACCCAGCCGTGAGCTTTCCCCTGCTGTAGAGTTAAGCGTTCCCAAAGCCTAGGGCTCATGTTGTCCACCAGGGATCCTGAGAAGGGCCACGGTGAGGAGCTGAGGAAGTCAGATGCAAGTGCTGATGGAAGGATCCAGCCAGCATAGCCTGACTCTGCTGCTGTACCACACATAGCTCGAGGTTTCTGGACAAACTGAAGCACATAAAATTGTCTTCTATAGTAGTCCTCTCAATCTGCACAACCTAACCTTGTTTCTTGCTTTAATTACCTTATCACATCCCTCCCCTCAACACATAGAGATATAAAGACACACAGACACAGATATACACACGCACATGCATGCAAGACACAATCACACACAGAGAGACACATACACACAGAGACACATGCATACACTGAAACACATACACATGCACAGATATATACACACAGAGACACATGCACACACAGACACAGACACATGCACAGACACACAAACATACACAGGGAGACACACACATGCACAGACACACAAACACACAGAGAAACACACAGAGAAACACACACACATGCACAGATACACACACACACACACACACACACACACACCTGCAGAGTGCGAGCATAAATCATTGTTCCTAGACTCCTTGATGCTATCCCCAGCTCTCTCATGCATCCTATTTCTTGGCCCCCAACCCACTGACTCTTCCCCCTCACTTGGTGACTAACCACCATTTGACTGGCTGTAAGGATCGTTCCTAGAATGCTGAACTTTCGGTTTTAAGACTAGACAGTCTCCAACAAACCAGGCAGATCAGTCATTTGCATGTGAGAAAATCTATGTGCAAAATAAACTATCTCTGTGTCAGGTCTTGAAATTGCCATGTGATGCACTTAAAACCTTAGCGGGGGGGGTCTCTTCCACAGCACATATGCTACAACTAGAGCCACACAAAGAAGATTAGCATGGTCCCTGTGCTGACTAGCTGTCACAAGCTAAAGTCATCGGAGAGGAGGGAACCACGTTTAAGATAATGTCTCCATAAGATTGAGCTATAGACAAACCTGTAGGACGGTTTGCTAGTTAATAACTGATAGGGAAGGCCCCGCCCAGTGTGGGTGGTACCATCCATCCCTGGGCTGGCAGTGTGCATGACCAAGCTGTGAGTAGCCAGCCAGTAAGCAGCACCCCTGCATGACCTCTGCATCAGCTCCTCCTCTAGGTTCCTGCCCTATTTGAGTTCCTGGCCTGACTTTCTTCAGGGATGAACAGCAATATGGAAGTCTAAGCAAAATAGACCCTTTCCTCTGTAACTGGCTTTGGTCATAGCAATAGTAGCCCAAACGATAAGACAGCTCCATGCAAGGAAGACAGGCAAATTTGGGAAGCACTCTTTATTAACAAACCTGTGGAAACATATACATGTCTGGTAAGTGTTAGCTACAGTTGCTGTTACATTGTCCCAGTGTGATGGGATCCAGGGGTATTCCTTCCATCCTCTGGACTTCATCCATGCTAGTCAGCTTTCTACCATTGGATAAAAAGTCCTTGGGTGACAAAACAGCTGAGATAAATACATTGAAGCAGGAAAGTTCACTTGGTTCACAGTGTTTGGGTTTTCAGTCCGTGACTGGCTAACTCCACAGCTCTGGGTCTGTGTGGAAACAGAGCTTGTTGATGGCAGAAGCCTATGACGGGGGGAGTGGGGGGGGGAAGAGGAGGGGTTCTGGAATAGAGAAAAGGAGAGAGAGATGATAGTAAATCGCGAATCCATCCTTGATGGGTCAGATCTCCGTGGTCCAATCGCTTCCTAAAAGCCTTATTTGTGAACATTGCATTAGGCACCAGGCTTTCAACACATGAACCCCAACCATAACAGTTTCTGAAGGGGTCATTACATTATTTCTTTAAAAATAGATACTAGAGAGTGAATTCCAGTGTTTAATGTGTAGTAAGCAAACACTTTATCACTGAGCTGCAGCGCAACCCCATCAAACTGTATCATTTTAATTCAAGAAAATTTATCTAAGTATGTCCCATACCCCAAAATACTGTTTCCGAGGCTCAGAAAATGAATGAAGGTAACATTGGATGTGCTGAGTGCTTTATTAAAAACTCAGCCCCAAGATCTTTCTGACTTTATCTGGGGTATACACCCAACTCTCCACCCTCATCTTCTCCAAAGCAAAGGGCAGGGAAGGACTTTCTACCCAGTTCCTTCATCCAATCATCAAGGACCAATGGGAGGTCTTCCAGAGGGCAGGAAGTCTTCTGTTCTATCCTTGGAATATCAGGAAAAAGATTGAGTTACAGGAGGAGATCTGAGGTATGATTGATTGTATCAGAGAAACTCCACCATAAAATGCCTCTGGGTTTTTGTTTGTTCATTTTGTTGTGTTTTTTTGTTTTTGTTTTTTGATTTGTTTGTTTGTTTGTTTGTTTGTTTTTATTGGGGGGTGGATGAAGAGGAAATTTCTGGTTGTGTCATGTGATGCAGACTCGTGATGTTTTGCTGAAGCAAGACCCGTGAGAGGGCACATGATGTTTGGAGAGAGTATGAGTAGGACCCACAGATGGGCGGGGCGCTGGCACAGCTATCCGTGCTTCATTGGTCTCTTGTCTTTGCTGACCTTCACTTCCTGAGAGAGGCCCGGCACAGAACTTCTCCTGGAATCCTGGCTGGTTCCGGTTGCCCCCGATGACTCCTGCTGACTTGTTTGCCTGCTGTTGATTCATGTTTGGTGACACTCTTTGAACTGGACTGTTGGTATCCTGACACTACTGAACTGGACTGCTGCTATCCTGACAACAAAGATTGGAACTGCCCCCAAAGAACCACTTCTAAACAGGTCCACATCCCCTTGACCTATTTACCATCTTTCTCCTCTACTTTTGGACAGTGGGCTAGAAGCAGGGTCGAAGTATTGGAGAACCCTTAGTGAAGTAGGTTTTGAAAAAGCTAAGCCTACAGCGGGGGAGGATTGTGTATTGTGTGTGGTGTGCCTTCATGTATGTGTATTTGCATGTGTGTGGACATACCTGTGTACAGGTACACCTACATAATCATTCTCCACCTTACTGCTTGAGACAGAGTCTCAACTGAACCCGAAGCTTGGTGGCACAACTAGTCCAGCTATCTATAGGAATCACCGGGTCTAAAGGCTGCCCTGCCCGCCCACCAGCCATTTATGTGGGTTCTGGGAATCCTTACCCACTGAGGGAGTTGTTTTCACTGCTCTGAGCTAACAGGGACAGTCGCTAACAGGGACAGTCGCAGTGAGCCACGAGAGAGTGGGGGGGGGGAGGGGTGGCTAATTCAGCACCAAAAGTCAGACGGAGTCCTTTCTGGAAAAGTCATGTTTAAACAAAGGCTAAATGGCAGTAGCCTGAGTAAAGGCTACAAGATCAGTCACTCACTTTGAGAGACATGCACGGCCTGCGAATTTCGGCTGTCTCTCAAGTTCTTCAGAGTAATGAACCAGAAAGCCTGGTTATTTAAATGAAGCTAATAGTGGAAACTGTGAAGTTAAAGACTTTCATGCATCATAAATATTCCCCACTCAGCTGTTAGGCGAGAACTTTTGTGTCACGCGTGCACCCCAACTTCAGCAGTAGTGATTTAGAAAAGCCGGGGTTGCCCAAAAGCTGAGTCGTCCTAACAGACTCCTAACTCCAGGGAGGACTCTCGGCTTTCACATGGTGCCCTGCCCTGACTGTCGGTCGTAACCCTAGAGCGATGCTGACCGAGGAGAGAGTGAGAGGCCCCAGAGTCAGCACCGCGTTGGGTCCACGGCTAGCCATTTTCCATCTCTAAGCTTCAGTTTTCATGCGGGGACGATAATGACAGATTCCTCCAGTGCCCTCAGATGGTACCAGAAGCAAGTGGGCGGAGCCAAGTGAAAACACTTGTAGTTGCTACTCTCCCCCAGAAAGCAGGTACGGCGGGAGAGGGGTCGGGGTGTCTGCTAAGTGGTTGGACCAAGTCATGGGATATTACTAAGCGGACCAATCCACTGCAGCCATACGCAGAAACATCTTGGCTCAAATCTGAGCCTTGCTTCTTCCCAGCAGTGTGACCCTGGCTAAAAGTAGGTAGGCTTGCTGCTCCTGCCAATGGGACCGGGGTTCCGAAGGTTACTTTTCAAGGCTGGGTTGGGGAATACAGACAGGAAGTAAACCACGCATGCAGGCTCCCTCCAGGGCCAAACTGCTGCTCCAGCTCCCTGGCACCCAGGCTGCCTCCTTGCCAGAATGCTCTTCCTTTCGCTTTACTGGTATCCGTCATGGGGAGCGGTGTACTCTGAGTGCGACTTCTGGCCTGAAGTCACGTGCCCTTAAGACGGTATCAGAAAACTTCTGATGCCTGTGTTCTATCCCTGTGTGAAAAAATGTAACCCTGAATTAAATAACTTATAAATAAACATGATTCAGTTTCTGTGGTGAGGAGGGATCTTACCACAGCTTAACTGAAGCTCCTGTCTTTGCTGGGCTTAGCTCAGTGTCTCTATCAGGAGAGAGCCAACCAAGTATTGACTATGGTTGCGGTCGTTGTTCTAAACTTACTGGTGAAGTTGGCCACAGTCCCCAGGATGTCCCCTGCTGTTGTCTGCCAACAGTAGCTGCCTCACGGGGTCTCTGCACTCTAAGCAGCTGGCTTTCAAGAGTGAGGTAAGAGAAAAGTAGACCAGTGACAAGACGCAAGTCACTCTTCTCATCTTGGTGGTATTATCCATCACATTCGCCACTGTCTGTTCCTGAGAAGTATATCCATCCCACGCTGAAGGGAGAGAACATTCCTGAAGGGCATGACAGCCACGTAAGAGGCTCCCTGCTAGCACAGCCTTTGTAAGGCTTTCTCCTGATTTCCTGCTTATTTATCTCAAGTTTTCTTACTCTTGCACCTAGACCAAAGCAGGAGCGTGACAACAGACATGAGTCCATAGGCCTGCGCAGGAAGAAAACAAAGGCCCGGCCCTCCTCATTAGTGTCTGTGGCAGACACAGTGGGCAGGCACAGCAGGCAATGCCTTTGCTGTTTTGTTTTGCTTTGCTTTGCTTTGCTTTGCAAAACCCTGTGAGGTAACAGGACTCTTGCCTTATAAAATGACTGAAATCCTGCCCCCTCCCCCCCATTTTTTTTTTCTTTTTGCAGAAGATTTGTTTTGCCTTCTGGGCCACTGTCATCATTTCTGATATTGGGCCAACTCATCCTTCTGCGTTGAGGGTTGGGGATGTCAGGGCAGCACAGACTGACAGTGGAAAGAGAAAAAAGTTCCACAGGGCACAGGAATCCACAGAAAGCTTTTGACGAGTGGCGTGGCCAGAGGCCGCGGTGCCTGCTGACCTGTCTGCTGGGCACTGCCTTGTTTGACGAATCGTTTGCCAAAGAGCCTGGCCAGCAGGAGCTTTGACCTTGGAGGGAGAGTGATCTGTCTTCATGGAGACACGCTGTCATAAGCACATGTCTCAATTGCACCTGGGAAGGTGCTGAGGCTGCGCGAGATGAGAGCCTTGGACATGGCTAAGGAGGAAAAATGTGTGGTCCATCCGTGGGCACGGAAGCAGCTAAAATTAACCCAGAGCGACCCTGCAGGCCAGGCTGAAATTCATATTCCCCTCCAGTGGCCAAGAATTCTCCACAAGGCTAGATGCGCCGTCAGTCCTTCCTTGGGGAGCCCAAGTGTCCCTCACCTCCCAACCCCCAACACCAGGCTCTTCATCCTCAGCAAGGACAAGGGGAACAGAGTTCTTCATTTGTCACCAATGACAAAAGACAGAGACGATCTTTCGAGGCAACACCTTAAGCAGTACCTATTTATAAAAAGAAATAAAGAACCCCATACACTGACCTCTGCTGCATTCTGAAGGCCAGGGTGGCGCCCTAGGGGCCAGGTCGGGTGATAACTCTGGTGATGTCTGCAGTTGTTTCTCTGAGGACTCAGCCTAGCCGTTCCTCTCCGCCTGTGCTGACAGCTCCACGGAGATTTAACTGCCGGGATTTGGGAATAGCGCACAAACAGCCGACAGACGCAGGGATCTGGAGGTAGCATCAGCGTTGGAGGTATACTTACTGCAAGAGAGAAAGAAACAGGCAGAAGCCCAGAGCCCCTGCCAGCCCTGTTTTTGAATGACCGGGACTAGGTGTTATCAGATGGCTGGGCCTGGTTTATTTTAGGATGAACTGGACAATAATGTTCATAGGGAGAAAATAGAAAAGGCGGAGATGTTCTGACTCACCACTGAAGAGCAGCAGCAGGGAACGGAAGAGATGAGGTACTTCTGAGGGTCCAGCTGAGGCTCACCACCCAGAGGCAGCCAAAGAACTGTGCTGGCCAGGGCATGTGGCCTGCCTGGCATGTCCACGGAGACACCAGCCCATGAGGCTAGGAAACAGGCTTCACTAAGAGAACAGGGTCCCATGGGGCTAAGAAGGACCATCTGTCGGAAGCCAAAGGTCTGGATGTATCCTCCAGCGGGTGATCTCCCTCCAGAAGAGATGTGGTCTAGTGCCATCCAGATGAGACTCCAACAGTTTTGCCTTCTCTGTGTTGATGACTTTACCAGAACCATTTTTTAGGATATCCAATGTCAGGGGGCCAATGGCCCAGTCCTGAGCATACATCCATTTTTCCCCTCAGAGACTATGTTGCCCAAATTCCTGAATTCAAGCAATCTGCCTGCTTCATCATCTTCAGTCACGAGAGATGCAAGTGAATCTCTCAGGACCACTGCAGCCAGCTCTGGTCTAAAAGGTGGCATCTTTGCATTTATTGTCCTTTGGCTTCACATTCTATGATGTAGGGCAAGTCATGGTAACCCATATGTCTGGCTTCAAGATCAACGACTCAACTCAGTCCCAACCAAAGACATGGTAGAGCCCAAGCTAGTTACACAGGGTATCCATAGCCCTAGCCCTATGGAGAGTGAGAAAGAGAGAGCCTTGTGACAAACACTCAAGATGAGTCACCAGCTTCCAAAACTGCAGACAGAGACGTGTAACTGAACAGAAGGATTATGAAACACAGGGAGGGCTAGACGGCTCAGCAGAAAAAGGCACTTACCACCAAGACTGAACCAAGTTCCATCCCTGAATCTCACAGGGTGAAAGAGTTGGGGATGGTTCAGTTGTGTTACATACCTTTAATCCCAGCACTTGAGAGTCAGAGGCAGATAGATTTCTGTGTGTTTGAGGCTAGCCTGATCTACATAGCAAATTCTAGTCCAGCCAGGGCTAAACAGTGAGGCCCTGTTTCAAGGAAGGAGGAAAAGAGGGAAGAAAGATCGTGTGATCTTTACATGTGCACTGAGGTGCACATGTTCACATCCGTATTTATATTTACACAGTAATTAAATGGAATACATTTTTATATGATTTTTTTTTCTTAAATTTACTCTTCTCTCATATATTACAGTTTCACCCCCCTCCCTCCTCTAAGTCTCCCCTCCCCCATCCACCTCTCTTCCTTTGTCCTTCAGAAGATCCTCCTAGGAATATTGACCAAACATGGCATGACAAATTGCAATAAGACTAGGTACCTCCCCTCATAATAAGGGCGGATGAGGTGACCCCGTGGGAGGGAAAGGCTCCCCAAACAGGCAAAGAGTTAGAGACAGCCTCTGCTCCCACTTTAGAAGTCCTACAAGAAAACCAAATTACACAGCCATAACGTTCATAGCGAGGACCCAGGTCAGACCCACACCAGCGCCCTGATTGTCAGTTCAGTCTCTGTGAGCCTCTGGGAGCCCAGGGTAGTTGATGCTGTGGGGTTTCTTGGGGTGTCCCTGACCCTCTGACTCCTTCCTCTTCCTCTTCTGCAGGATTCCTGGAGCTCCACCTAATGTTTGGCTGTGGGTCTCTGCATCTCTTTCCATCAGTAGCTGGATGAGGCCTCTCTGGTGATAATTGTGGTAGACTCCTGTAAAAATTTACTAATTTTTAAAATTTTGGCAACACTAAGTTTTCTGAGCACACAATAGCCAGAAATTAACTCAAAACCAAATGTGTCGTGAGTTCAAGACTCTTCTGGAACTTCCCACACATGTCGTCTCAGGACTTCGCTGCAGTGCTGGTTCTGAACACACGACATGCTCAGGTAGCACTGTTCATGCCATGCCTCTCCAGGCAATGCCAACAAAGACTTCCGGAACACTTAGGCTCAAATTCCAGACTCCTGTATGTTATAAATCACAACGCTTTTACTGCACATACAAAGTTTTATGTGCTTAAACGTAATTACGCAGAACAAATGCTTTTAATATTTTCCTACCATCATCCCTCACCATGTAGGTATCACATTAGTGGGTTTTTTTTTTATTGTATTATGTTAGAATGTTTGGTTTTAAAACTTTTTGTTTGAGTCTGGGGTTGTGGCCACAAGCTCACTATGGTGATTTCAATACACTCGGCCCTGATAGGAGGCGTGGCCTTGTTGGAGGAAGTGTGTCTCTATGGGGCTGGGCTTTGAGACCCTTATTCTTGATACCTGGGAGTCAATCTTCTCCTAGCAACCTTCAGATCATGCTTGCCTGGACACTGCCATGCTCTCACCTCAATGACAATAGACTGAACCTCTGAACCTGTAAGTCAGCCCCAATAAAATGTTGTCCCTTGTAAGAATTCCCTTGGTCATGGTGTCTCTGCACAGCAATGGAAACTCTAACTAATATACTCACCATTCAGGAATCTGAGGTCTGCCTGAACTACAAAATAAGCTCAAGATCAGCCTGGGAAGCTTAGTGAGAGCCTGTCTCAAAATAAATACGTATAAAGAAAACTAGGGAGGTATTGCAGTGGTAGAGTTCTTGCCAGCATGTGTAAGGCCCTGTACATTCTCTCCTCTCTCTCTCTCTCTCTCTCTCTCTCTCTCTCTCTCTCTCTCACACACACACACACACACACACACACACACACACACACACACAGAGGGGGCAGGGGGAAAGAGAGGGGGGAGAGAGAGAGAGAATGGTGCTTGAGTTTTTTTACTTGAATTTCATTTAAAACTCTGTTAAATGAATTTTGACTTGGGATTAGAACAAAATTTCCAACCATTCTGAAATGGCCCCAAACAAACTCCTGTCATTTTGTACTATGTATTTATGTGAAGTGACATTCTCAGCTCCGACACTCATATAATCAAAATACCCATCAACTTGAAAAACGTTGAAGATGCTCTATGCCTTGCAGTATAAACTGTTTATCCAAGACTTAATTCTTGATGTAAAAATAAAGCACATTCATTACTAAGCCAATTTGCTTTCATCTCTAAGAAATGGAAAAATTATAGGCATACCAAAGAATTATTTTAAAATAAATCTTATGATTTATTGTCATCAAGAATTTGGTTTATTCACCTGCTTTTAGATACATACCCAGAGTCACGTACATTTTTTTCCAGGGTGAAAATGGGTCCAGAGTGGAAAGACTCTGTCAGCACCTAGTAGGGTGAGGTAGGAAAGTCAGAAATCCAAGGGCATCCTCAGCTACATAGCAAGTTCGAGCCCAGCTTGAGCCACATGAGACTCTACCTCAAAAAGTGCCCTTGGATAAGAGATGAAATGGGATTGAGAGTCTCCTAAACTCCTTGTGAATGGCACAATACACAATGGCCAAGTTCTCAACTACTAGTCAATAGCTTTACCCAATAGCTAATAATGACCAAATACTACTTTATGTCTCCATTGGTGGCACAGGCTAGCCCACAGAAGCTGGTCTGAGCAAATGTGTCTGGGCCACCCCACGATTACTCTCAACTTTATTCTACCCCACGGTCCAGGGTGACATTAACCTAGTCACTCTACTACAGGCTGGAAATGATTTCTATTTTCTATTCTTTGAATAGGAGTGTTCCTCTTTCCTGGGCAGGTTTACGATTGGAGTAGTGAGTTACCCATGACCCAGCTGAAGCGTCTCAAAAGAAAATAGCACTCTGGAGATGAATGCCTTAAGAAATGAGGTTGTGCGAATCCCAATTACAGTCATGACAAAAATCTGTCAAGTTTTTCTGCCTGCTTTTTGGCATCAGGAAATCAGCAATTGGTATATGGTGGTGAATTTGTTTATCTCTTTCTTATGTCTTTTGTGTGTGTGTGAGAGACTCTGCTCAATGACACTGTACAAAACACTGTGGGGAGGACCACAGTGACAACTGAGCTTCTACCTCTGACAATTGTATGTCTGTGGGCTTCGGATCTGCAGATAAGTCAGGAGAAGCCCCTGACTCTGGGTTCTGTCGCATCCCTAATTTTAATGTATAGGCAACTAAAGTGGATATTTTTAGTCACATGTAAGCTATTTGTTCAACATGAGAAAATAAAGCACGCCCACATGCCTGAGTGTTCCTTAGCCTGTAACATGTCTACTGTCTCTGAATTGGGACTCTGGAGTTTCTGGATGATTGAATATAACTTTAATTACTAGTTTCTTAGATTTTGAAAAAAATTTAATACTACATAGGTGGGGGTGGTGCACAGAGAGGAAGAAAAGGCAGGAAAAGCTGCAGGATCTCATATCTCATTCTTCATATTAAAGCAATTCCACAAGCTCAGATGTCATTCAAAGTACGACAGTTCTGTGACAGGTAGATGCAGGGATGGTAAAGATTTGTCAGGTTGGACTAAGGCTGTGTGGCCTCCTGCCATCCCCCAGGATTTCTCTCAGAAATGACAGCTGCTGGTTCTGCAGAGTCTCTCTTCTACCATCTGGCTCTGAGCAGTCACTGACCCACTGTAATAAAGGGCCTCAGGTCCCTCTAATCTATGTACTACATAGCAATCGATAACACGGGGAGCCAGACCCCACCCACAAACATGTAACTCAATCAGTGCTGTGACTGTGGGGGCAAAATTTGCCCCCTGAAAACCTGCTGTGGACAGCAGAAACGTGGCTGATTTCATTATCTGGGATTGCTTTGTCATATTTCTGCTGAAGTAAAGGATAACTGAAATGAGCACTAAGAATTCAGCACCACGGCCAGCGCCAGCGCGGCCAGCCTCCCTCCCGCTGGCCATGGATGTGAACCACTGTGGCCAGGTGAAGCCCGTCCTGAGGGCAGCGTCTGTGGGGACTGCTGGTCCCGAAGTCGAGTCTTTTTGCTTACAGGAGCAGAGGTGGGTGCCTTTCTGGGCTCAGTTGTGGCCAGGCGTTTGGGGCAGTGCCTGGACGCTCAGGAAGAGCAGTCTCTCCCAGCCACTGTCAAGTGATTCTTTTTTTCTCCTAATTGGTGGTGGATTTGTTTTTGATTCAAAGGACAGGTTAGAGTTTCTCTTTGGGACAAAACACTTTGTTGTTGTTGTTGTTGTTTGTTTGTTTATTTTCCCAACCAGTCTGTCATTTCCTTTTCTTTCCTTTTTCTTTTCTTCCTCTGCTCCTTTTACTCTGTTTTTTGCTTCATTTATTTAGTCCTCTTCTGTTAATGAATTTTTAGCACATCACATCAGAGCAAATGAGTTCTAGATGCTTCTGATGCCAAGTGTCCTTGAGGTTACAGGTCTCTCTCTCCTTCTCTCTCTCCCTCTCTCTCTCTCCCTCCCTCCCTCCTTCCTTTCCTCTCTCTTATTCTTTCTCCCTCCCTCCTTCTCTCTCCTTCTCTCTCTCCCTCCCTCCCTCCCTCCCTCCCTCCCTCCCTCCTTCTCTCTCATTCTCTCTCTCCTCTCTCTCTCCCTCCCTCCTTCCCTCTCTCTCCCATTCTCTCTCTCCTCTCTCTCTCTCTCTCTCTCTCTCTCTCTCTCTCTCTCTCTCTCTCTCTCACACACACACACACACACACACACACACCCCACGAAGGGTGCATAGGACACTCGTGCTAGCTGGGGTTTGCTTCACCCGGGAATGGATCATTGTGCTTTGCATAAATGCATTCAGAGTGTGTAATTTTACATTTTAATGCTACACAAGCAAAACGCATTACAACCTGATGTAGCCCCTAAGGCCCTGATTTCAGACCCAGTCTAAGTTGACAAGAGATGGATTGAAGGATCAGAGAAGGCAACGTGACTGGTCTGGCCTCCTGATTTGGTGGTTTCTGGCCACTGGAGCTTGGCACTTGCTCCCTGACACCCCGCTGTGAATTTGCGCATTCACTTGTGTACTTACCAATTCATCCAGCCCTGATCTCTCTGCCCTTCCATGGAGGATCCAGATGAATCAAGCAAGACCTCTAGCCTTCCAGGACACTTGGCCTGGCTCTGGGAGGTCATGTGGTACTTACTATTCACATTCAGTATGACAACTGCAAGGGCAGGGTTACAGCCTGCTGGGACCTCGGTCTGGGCCTCGCAGAGTTCTCTCTGCTCTGACCTTGGGTTGTCACCTGAACAGATTGGTTCTCAGGCAGTACTCCTGAGGGGTGAGCCTAAGCTCACACACGACCATCAAAATGCCCCCTGAGCCCACAGAGGGTGGCTCTAATGGTCACCAGAACTACCCATTCTGCTCCAGTATCGTATAGAATGAACAGATCCACCCACCTCTCCCACCACCCTCTGGGCTCAGACCTCTGGCACCTACAGGCCATGACTGATACCAAAATCCCAGTATTCCCTTAGCCTGATGGGCGCTTGATCTGAGTTCAACTTAGAAATCCTGGTGGCCTCCAGTTTCCAGCGCTTTGGGAATATTGTCATGTGTGAGTCATAAGTACTTAGAAAAGCACAAAGCCCTCCCTCACACATTCATCCAACACATACCTACCAATCACTGCCTGTGTTCTGGGCCTACACATGGATGAGACCCCATACTTTACATCAAGCACACACTGTCCCATGAGGAGGCAGAAACAACAGCACTCTTTCTGGGGCCAAGAAGAGAAGGCAGAGCCTTCTCACTCGTGTGTCTCCCGAACCTCTGTCTCTATTCTGCAGGGTTTTCTTCTGATTTTATTTAGGGGATGGTGTCCCAGTCCCTTCTCTAACTCCCATTTTAGCTCTGATCACAGATCCTTCAAGAAGATGGAGCTGCTTTTAATCCCATCTTACAGATGAGAACACTGAGGTTCAGAAAAAAGGGATCCACTCAACTGACAAGGAGAGGTGGAAGGGAGCCTCATGAAGGACAGCATGGTGCTCTGAGAAGAGACGGTGACCTTGAGGTGCCAGTTCCTGACATCTATGAAAAAGCCACAGTCTGACACAAAGACCAGAGGTGGGATCTGAGTTCCACAGTGAGGTCTTTGGGGGAAAACCAAGCATTTCAGGAGAAAAGCTGCTAAGCGATTCCTGACATTGACTTATGTGGCACGGAGTACTTAGTAACAACTCAAGAGTGTCACTTGGTCAGTCCCCGTAAAACCGCACAGAGAGAGCTACACTCTTGTCCTACTTGGAAGTGAGGAAACTGAGACCCAGAGAGATTGTGTCACCCAACTGGAAGGAGAAAACATGGCAGATCAGGGAGCCTGGCTCTGAAATGGCGCACTTAGCTCTGTTGGCCTATTGCCTGTCTAGAGCATGCCACCCCATCCTGAAGGACTATGAATAATAAGGAACAATAGTGATTGATAAATAGATAGCTGTCCTCAAGAGAAACCAGGATGATGCATTTGTCCCACCTCCACAGATTGGTGGTAGGGTTTGGATAGTGGCCAGGTAGGCCTTCTTCAGAGAGGGCACCAAGGAACAGAGACCCACATACCTGTGTGAAGTAATTGGGAGCCAAAAGCAGGAGGCAACACATGGCTCTCTGTCAGTTCAAATCCAGCTCAGTCTACATAGTGAGTCCCAAGTCAGCCAAGGATACACAGTGAAAAACCTGTCTCAAAACAAATAAACCATAACAAAATAACTCCTGAACAGAGACCGTCCAGGGATTCTGCTGAGTCAGCACAGCACGAGCGACGTGGGCATCTGTGTTTGTTGCTGCACTCTTTGATGGCCACAACAGCCAAGATGCGGAGCCATCTTGGATGCCTACCAACCCATGGATGGATAAAGAAAATGTGTGGCACACACGTGTTGTGGAATGTCATTCGGTCGTGAAGAAAAATCATGACACTTATACAGAAATGGGTGGAATCGAAGATCGTCAAGTTAGATAAAGTAAGCCAGTCTCCGAAAGACAAAGTCATGCTTGTTCCTCCTCGTATGCAGAACCTAGACTTAACAAAGAAATGACCAAACAGTTAAAAGTACACTACTGGGGAAGAGGAAGAAAAGTAGTGTGGTAGAGTGGGAAGTTAACTGAGGGAAGTGAATATTATTATATATAATATATATGTATATTATACATAATCTATACCATTAAAATATCATGATGAAAGCCATTGTCATTTGCAAATAATATATCATAATAACTGAGACTGGGGAGATGGCTCGGTAGTTAGGAGTACCTGTTGCTCTTACAAAGGACCTGGGTTTGGTTCCCAGCGCCCTCATGGTGGCTCACAAGCATCCTAACGCCAGTTCTAGGGCATCTGATATATTCTTCTGGCATCCATAGGTACCAGACACACACATAGTAATCAAACACAGAGGCAGGTAAATCACTCATACACTAAAATAGATCAGTCCTAATTTTTTTTTAAGTGTTAATAATGTCAAGAAATACAAATCAGCCAGAACTGAAGGCATATCCAAAAGCCCATTCAGGAAAAATCCGCTTCCAAATGTTCATGTCTTCTGGGAAGACTCAGCTAAGAATGACTGGCAGACAGCTTCTGTTCCCTGTTATCTGCCACCCCAAGGTTGTCCTCAGCCCCTAGTCACACGGGCTTCCCCAAGACTGTACAATAGAAAGTCTGCTAGCAAAACAGAACTTAAGAGTCCTACATAATATACCACGAAGATGACTTCCCTCCCTGTTGACACATTCTGACACCCCTGAGCAAATGGTCCAGAAGCCAAGACACACACCGTGGCTGCCAGGAGGTGGGAGCCATAGGGGATTTAAGAGCCGCTTACTGCATACGTCATTACAGTATTCGTGTAAGTTAGCTGACCAACCTCTTAAAGAAAAATAGTGAGATGACCATTAAAAAAAAAAGATTTCGACAGAGGAAGAGGGAAGGTTTTGGAGTCTTGGCTCTTCCATGGCAGCGCGAGCCAGCTCAGCAAGGCTTGGACCACCAGGAACCAAAGGTGGCTGTCCCGAGCCCGGACACTATTTGCGAAAGGCAGGGACAGGGAGAACTGAGCCAGTCTGTGTCATTTCCTCTGTTTGTCCTTGTACCATGGCACTTTGGCACTGAGTAGGACTTGACTGCCCAAGCTCACCGACTCTCCTTACTCAGACTAAAGAACACCCAACTGTAACTGCCTATGAATATTGCCCTCAAAGCTCGTGCCGTGATTAGTGAGTGGCTCCCTCGGTTTGCCATTTGAAACCCCAGCAAGCGGCTCTGTGCTGCAAGCACTGGCCAAGCCACTTATGTTTTGGACGTTGCCACGCTCTGGGCTTCCAAAGCTACAGCCTTCTCTCTGGAGAGGTTATGTAAAGAACACTTACTTTATTAAAAGACCTCTGACAGAGACACATCATTAGCCAAGATTAGCTTAACAAAGGCTTAATAAAGATGACAATGAGAAGATATTAACTCATTTGGCTCATGTCTGAGAACCTGACACTCTGTAGATACAGGGCTCTTTTCAGCCTTGCTGATGGATGGTGTCTGTTCGCATTGGAAATTGGTTAATGTGCTGGCACCCCAGAAATCTTGTGCGGAAGCCAAGAAGACATTGAACCTGCCTGAATGCATAATCTATCTCCCCACCCACAAAATTTGCACCACCCAAGCCAGGCCCTCCAGAGTAGACATGTTGCTCACAGAGCTCAGAGTCCGCTTGATTCCCCTAGTGCAACCTTCCACTCTCAGTCATTTATTTTAAGCAAATTATTCAGTCAAGCTGACAAGCATGAAAAAAAAGGAAGACGAAAACAAAACAACACCATCTATCCTAAGCTTTTCAAAAGAGATTTTCTCCCAAATATGATTCGCTGTGCCCTGATTTTTTTCCCCTGTATTCTTACCAAATGCTGTGGGCCAGCTCTTAAAAGGATGCTGTCAGCTCTGCTTATATGGCTGATTTTTTGACTCTATTGTCAAATGAATGCCTTATCAACCTATAAACAAAATTTTCACCTTTCAGAAGCTCTGGAAGATGACCTAATGGGTCTGTAGGAGTCCAGAGAAAGAGGTTCAGTGACACACACACACAGCAATGATTAAGTTCTGCTGGGCCCAATGAGTGCTAACCTTGACAGTTCCCTCACTTCATGGAGGTTATAGGCCAGGAGAGACCATATGTAGATGTAGACATATATGTAGATATATATGATGTATGTGTATACATACATATGTGAGTATGTACATATGTGTATATGTATATATAAATGTCTTTTCCTTGATAGGTAGGTAGATAGATAGATAGATAGATAGATAGATAGATAGATAGATATGTAAGTATATATAGTCTCTCTCCATATATGTGTGTGTGTATTGCTAAATGTGTGTATATATCTGTAGAGTTTCTATCTACATAGAAGCAAATTAGTAATGAGATGAATAAAATACTTTTGAATATTAATAAACATGAATTCTCACAGTGGCAGGTGTCACCCCCTCACTGAGGCCCCCACTTTTCCCTGGGGAGAGGGAAGGCCACCACTCCCTGGTTCCTCCTATATGTCCTCAGCATGCCACCACCCTCGCTTCATAATTCCAATTCAAACACACTTAGGTATCCCTTGCCCCATGGAATGCCTAATCTGAATAATTTCCCAGCCCTGACTGTTCTCCAAACCACCCTCCAGGAATTACTAAGGCTGCTGGACATGGCTCCCCTGGCCACCGAAGGCAGCCCTTCCCTCATCCCCGAGCTCGTATTTGTGCATCTATTCCCCATCCCTGGCATTCTGGAAGCATAAAATCAGCTCTTCCCGTAACTGGATTGTGTGAAACTCATTTGGGAGCTTTAAAAAGTGTGAATGTCTGGGCCCCAACACAGACTCACAAAATTGGCATCCCTGGGAGCGGGAGCCTCTGTGTGAACGATTTTTTAGAAGTCCCAAGGTGACTGTAATTAGCAGCGAGGAGAGGGAAGTGGGAACTTTATGGCCGCTGCCGCTGCTTTTGAAAACTCACACTGTCTAGGGGCAAGCTCAAAGGTATGGAGACCCTATAGAAGAGAGACTTGTTTGTATCTGGTGGTTCTCAGCCAAGCCCCGCCCTTGTCTTTGAACGAGAACTGACCTCAGAAGCCCATAGCGCGTGGCAGAGCATCTTAGGTGAAAGCCACCTAATCAGACAGTTCAGGGATAATTGGCAAATTGGCTCTTCATAAGAGGGAAGTAATCTGAATTAAGAGCTGTGAGTGAGCAGAAAGATGCCTGTGGCTCTGAGCTCTGGGCTTCAGCCACATCTGCATAAACAAATCAGTCTGCAGGTCACATCCTCCTCCTCCTCTTCCTCCTCCTCCTCCTCTCCCTCCTCCTCTTCCTCCTCTTCCTCCTCTTCCTCCTCCTCTCCCTCCTCCTCTTCCTCCTCCTCCTCCTCCTCCTCCTCCTCCTCCTCCTCCTCCTCCTCCTCCTCCTCCTCTTGTGACTCTGGATTGCAGCTGCTCAGCGTGAGAAGTTTAATCTGAGTAGGAGACTGGGCGTCCATACCAACCACATCAGACAGAGGCTGGATGGATGAAGTCCTAAAAACTTAAGGGCTCCTGTTCTTTTGGGGCCATTAAACAAGCTGTAGTCTGCCACGTCGCTGCCTCAAGATGAGATGTGGGGTTTCATCATCGTCAAGGGCAATTTTTCAAAAAGGAATAAAGTGGGAGAGAGGAAAAAGAAAGAGCACTATCTTTTCCCATGTCCCTTTGCCTCTGAGTTGGAGTCAGGGCCCTCGTTATCATCACATCAGCTGGTCCTGGTCCCTCAACCACCACTGGGTTCGTGAGCTCTTGATTTAAGCTGCGATTCAAAACCCCAGTCGTAGAAATCCATTTCCGGAAGATAATTGGGAGCACCACGCCGGCTTGTTGGCCTGTTAGCCAGCTCTAATTGCTGGCTGCTAAATTGAAAGCATGATGTGAGTGAACAGTTCTTCCAAAGGCACGAGAGCAGCTCGTGTTCCTGTTGGCTGGTGACTCTGCGCTCTGTCCTGATCTGGGGTATCCCTCTGCTGGGGTCACAAATCCGTCACCCGCTGGAAGGAAGCACTGGGTGGCGGGTGTTTAAATTACTGTGTGTGGGTCGGAGTGGGGAGGGCTTGAGAGACGTTTCTGTTCACCTCTTCCAAGGCCCGCTTCCCGTTTTCTTTCAGAGCAGCCTCGTTTCCCCTTCCGCTCTCCGCTACAGTATTAGCTTTATAGTAGTAGGTTAAAGAAAGGAAGTTTTTCTCTTCCTTTTTTTCTGGAATAGTGGGGGTGGGCAGGGGGGCGGGGAATCTTGGCCCTGCAGGTTTCATTCCCCCATGCAGAGGTCAGTAGAGAGTTTTCAAACACTGATTGGGGACGTCACTATCTAGGAGCCTGCCTGGTCTTGTCCATTGTCCAGCAGCCTTTCTTTTGGAAAAGCTCCTCTTCCCCTCTCTGGAGTAGGGGTCATGGTAGAGCTGAGGATTCTCAAGTGCCGCTCACCTCATCTCAGTGGAGCCATACACACAGCAGCCCTTACCGTTTGTCTTAGTCATGTGACTAGCCTTGGCCAATAGAACGCAGGTGGTTCTGACTAGACCACATGTGAACAGAAGCTTTAAACTGATTGTCACCCTTATCTTCTGTGTTTTCAGTCTGTTCTCAGAGAGAGCTTTAAGCACACACTGGAACTGTTCATGCTGTCCGAGTAAGAAGACCTGTTGTAGGAAGCTGAGGAGCCAACCAGAGCTGTCCACGCTTAACCGAAGAGCCAAAGCATAGAGGAGGCAGCAGGGGTGGCTGCTTTCTCAGTAGGATATGAGGTGGGACAGGGTACTGTATCTGCTGCCCTTTCTTGCTACCTTCTAGCTTAAGATAAGGCCCAGACATGGAGGGACATTTGCTGAGGCATATAGAAGCCTCCCTTTGTGACATCTCTGGCCCCTGCCAAGCCCTCTGAAAAACAGACTCTACCTTATAAAGCTTTTTAACCTGTGACATCAGAGTTCCTGTCAATTGTAACTAAATGATTTCTGCTTGAAACCAATTCCAAATATGGGCTCTCCTTTCTCAGCCTTTACCATTTTCCTCCAAGAGATGAAGGAACCAATGAGCTCAGGAGCCATGGGACCTTACCTAGAGTGAAATGCTCCAGGGACCAAAAGCTGACAGATCTCCAGGACTGGCCCATTCCCGGGGATCTGTCATCTCCTCACTCTCAATTTGAACACTAGACCCAGAAGACTGGAGAGTGGAGTCTGAAGACTGAGCTGGAGAAAAGTCTTCGATAGAAGCCCAGGATGACCTGTCACTTCACCCACAGCCTTGGGCTACGCACTAACCCTTCTCAGCCCACACCATCAATCAGCGCAGTAAGCAACAGTAGCCAGTAAGCCGCTCGGCTAAGGCATCCCAGAGTGTTATTTCTAAAAGCATCAATGGCAATTTGATTTAGATGATTAATTTCTTCACCAATAGCCATTTCTTCCTGATTTAAGCCAGAAACTAAATAATACAAACTGACTAGGATATCATTGAAGAATCAATAAAACATCCTTAACAGATAATTATAGCATTAATGCACTTATTCTCTGGTTGGTGCATCAATCATACTTAATGGGGATACGTGGAAGTGATTTTAATTAAAGGCTGTGGGTTCTGTTGCCCCGAGTCAGAGATGCCTCAGCACAAGGCTGAGCCAGAGGATCATGGGTCTTCCCACTGGCTTTACGGAAATCCTGGGCTCTCTTAGAAGTACATCTTGGACTGCTATCAGGCGGTGGCAGGAAGCAGCAAGGCCCAAGAGTTGGGTGCAGAAACCCCAGTTTCTACTCACATCCCCCCCCAAACTAGAAACTCCCAAATATGCATTTACTTAGAAAAATAGTTTAAGCTATAACATTTCCAAGGAAAGAGAAAGGAATATAAATTTGAAAATTTAAATAAATAAATAAATTGAAGGAACATAGAAAGACTCGTCTCTAGTCCAGTGCCCTTATTTTTCCAATGGGGAAACTAAAACTCAGAAAGTGAGAGAGATTTCTTAACACCACCAAAAGGTCAACAATAGAACCTGTGCCCAAATGCAGGTGCTCCAAGTGACCAAGCTGCCATGTCCCCACGGTATTCCCCTTAGTCATTTTCAATTCTAGAGACACGATTATATTTCACCACACTAGAAGAATTGGGGAGTCTGGGCCAAGACATCCCCAGAACAAACTTCCCCTGCCTCACGCTTCTTAGTAGCTATGACTGCCAGGCATCATTTCTGCTTCTGTGTTTCATTCTGGACCTCTCCCATCGGAGGTGGAGCCCATGCCCGGCGTCTCTTGGCAGGAATAGCTACAGCCTGGACTGGTGACTGATTTTGTTATTACCATGTTTTCATTCATTGGCATACCACTCACTAAGCACGCTGAATAAGATGCCAAACCCTTGTGGTTTTTTTTTTTTAAAGGACAGTATCCATGCTCCATACTCTAAAAAATAAAATAAAATTAACAGTCTAATATCATAATACGAGGCTCAACTGGTGTTTTCTATCTGCTGAACTACAAGCTCTAATGGAAAGTGCTGGTTCTACTGTTATCTCCAGTGCCTTGATACTGGGCTCATAGTAGGTGCTTAATAACGTTACCTTTGATATTTATTTATTTATTTATTTATTTATTTATTTATTGATATGAAGCATGGCTATGTAGCACAGACTAGCCTTAAACTTACTGTGTATTCCAGGTTAGTCTTCAACTTACTATTATCCTTCATCAGCCACAGAATGTACCACTATGCCTGTACATTTTTTTAATCTTAAAAAACTTAAGAGTTGACACAATGTATCATTCCCATTGCAAGTAAGTACACTGTAGGCTTAAATCTTTCAAAACCTACTTTTAATAGGGGTTCTTCAATGCTTTAACCTCCCTTCTATCCCAACACCCACCAGAGGTAGTGGAAAAGAAAGGTTGTCAGGATGTGGGGGCAATGAACCTGTTTAGAACTCGTTCCTTTGGGGCTCTTTCAATCTCCAATTGTCAGGATACCAGCAGACCAGATCAGTAGTGTCAGGAGAGCAAACAGGAATAAGCAGGGGAGGCACAACCTGGCAGAAACAGCCAGACCTCCACAAGCGTCAGCAGGAGTGACCAGAATCAGCGGGGATGCCAGGAGAAGTTCTTGTACCTCATTCAAGGACGTTAAGATTGGTGAAGACAAAGACTCTGAGAGCAACAAAGCACTGTAAAGCTGCTATGCGAGCCCACCATCACTGTCTGTTGAGTCCTATTTATACTTCCTCTAGACATCATGTGTCCTCCCAAGGGTCTTGCCTCAGGAAAATACCTTGTGAGTCTGAATCTGTATCCATTTCACTCTGCCAATCAGCCCAAGTCCAAGGAAGTTTTTGGTGCGTTATTTTTCTACAAAGTCATGACAAATGATGAGCAGTTAGGAATAACAAGGCATACCAATACCATCAAGCATTGTCCACCATCTGTTGGGTTATATTTATATTCCTTCTTCTTCACATCATGTGTCTTTTCACTTGTTTGCTTTAGCAAACATCCTGTGTGCCCCCAGAAAAACATCATTTGACATAGCTGACTTTCAAAGAAACGAGAAGTTTCCACTTCAGTGCATAATGAAGATTTGGATCTTTATCATAACCTAGGAAGTAATTCTGCTTTTGTTTTCTTTCTAGAGCTTAGGCGCAGAGGAAGTGGCAAACCTGATAGTTACCCCGATTTTCCAATTTTCTCCCTTAATCCATATTCCTATTACACCCAAAGATACCATAAGGTCTCAAAGCAAGAGCCCTACAATGAGATCAAGGAAGACTTCATAGCTGCGCTGGAAGCTAGCCTGTGCCTTGATGAAAGATAAGCTTAGGGCTTTCGTAGTATTGGAGGGCATCTGATGAGAAGTCCAGAGCACAGCTGGTGCTAAGGAGGTGGGCACACAGGCAAGGCAAGATCACAGTGGGCACACTCCTTAGACAGGGGGACAGGGAAATGGGGCCAGAGAAGAGCATCACTACCACCTCTGTGGAGTAATTTGGGAGGCCATTGGACGAGATATTATCGGAGCTATAGTTTAGATGAACTTCTCTTGACCTACCTTAAAGGTCAGAGGGTAAGGCTGGGAATGAAGTGGCAAAGGAAGAGAAGAAACTTGTAAGCTACTTCCAGGCCCCCTTGACAAACGGGTCAGAGTTGGAAGCAGAGCTTGGGCATCACCCATAATCTGATGTCACTACTTGAGCCAGTGGTCTTGTCTGTTTCACCCACATTAGCTAACCTGATGCCCTTGATTGATTTGTGGCCTTAGGTCCAGTGGCAATCACAGCCTAAATAGAGGCTGAACATTCATCCTAGGTGGGAAACCATTTCTGTCGGCCACAGCCACAAATTTAAGTGCTGCTTCTGGTTTGGTTTTGGTGTTTGTTTGCAGGCTGCCTTGGTTTTTGAGGCAGGGTCTTATAGTGTAGTCCAGGTTAGCCTCAGACCAGCAACCCCCTTCCTCCACCTCCTGAGTGCTGTGATAATAGGCTTGTTAGCCTCAGACCAGCAACCCCCTTCCTCCACCTCCTGAGTGCTGTGATAATAGGCTTGCCCCATGCTAAGCTCTTCCAATTGCTGATTCAGTTGACAATTCTTCTGGTCCCAAAGGATACACATTTCTCAGGTCTAGATATAAACACGAATCCAACTACCAGCATCCTTGGAAAATTCCTGAAAAACTCATAATTCTTTCATTCCTAGAATCCCATTGGAGAAAGCTTTTAGATTAGATTTAACAAACACATCAAACAATGCATACTTTAAAAATAACCTGTGACTTTGTGCAAAGGTGTCATTACCAGTCGATTTAAAAACAATACAGGGAGATAGAGCGATGATTCAGTGGGTAAGAGTGTGCTTGCTGCAAAAGCATGGGGGGCCCGAGTTTTGTTCCCAGGAATCATGTAAGAAGCTGGGTGTGGCTCTGAGTGTGTCTGTTACCCATGTCTTGTGGGTGGTGGAGGCAGGAGGATTACTGGGGTTTGTTGACTGCTAGCCTTGATCCAGGTTCAATGAGAGATATTATCTGAAAGGATTAAAGCTGAGAGTGGTTAGGCAGAACTCTCAACATCTCTGTGGCCTCCACACAGTAATGCATAGGTGTACATACGCACATGCACGCATATACACACAGTACACACACGTACACTACACTCACACGCATACATACAACACACACGCACACCATATCAGCAGTTATGTTGATTGTCCCTGGAGAACTACAATCCAAGACTTTATTTTCAAGATCAGCAGTGACCCTCCAGCTTTCAAGTGTAGTAGATCACAACCAGGGGAACATAGAAACTGGTAGCGTCGTACATGACATATGGGCAAAGTGTTTAGAAGTAAGAAAATGGGGATAGGACAAAGGCTTCCTTGAGAAAACTGTCTCCCCAGTGATGGAAGAGAACTCTATTCAGTGATACAAGCTTCAGGCCACCTACCTCCAGGAAGCTCTGACTCTACCACACCCGATCATGTTTTGCAAAGCTTTTCTCTTGGATCACTAACACTGAGAGCCTTGATCCTCTCCCTTGGGTTAGCGGCTTTACAGGTCTTCCCACTAAAGGATTGGGCCTGCTCCTTCAACCCTCTCTGAGACTGAGGCTATCGATGTACTCAAGGCTCAAAACGTAGGAAAATGCTCACCCTGGGGACATTCAAATGCCTAAGAGTCCATGTCACCTTCAAATATGTGCCCCAGGACACTTCTTCCCTCACCCCAGGCCTAGCCTTATTCATGGCTATTTTGGACAGCATTATACAACAGGAGTGACATTGTACTCATGGAGTGATCTTTGTAGTAAATGTCCCCTGAAGCTTGTGTTCAGTGCTTTGTCCGTAGCCTGGAGTACTATTGGTTGTGGTAGAACTTTAGGATGTGGTGTCTAATGGGAGAAAGTTATTCCATTGAGCCATGCCCTGGAAGGAAATACTGGCCCCTGGCCCTGTTCTCTCGCTCCCCCTTTGCTTATGGCATGCTGTAAATCAAGAAGCTTCCTATGCCTCACACCCCCTCTACAGAGTACTGTGCTCTCACAGGTACAGAACAAAATTGCCATGTAGTCATGGACTGAAACCATAAACCCAAATAAGCTCTTCCTCCTTCAAACTGATGTATTTCAGGTAACCTGTCACACACAGTGCTGGAAAGCTGACTCACAAAGCCAGTTCTGATGCCTGGCCTCTAGAGGCCCCAGGGCACTCCTGAAGCTAGTTACTGCCAGTGGCCAACACTGCAGGGTATGTCAGGAGTGGTTTGCTGTGGAGAAGTACATGCAGGCTGGGCATCACTGATCTAAAAAATCCAAAACACCCCAACATCTGAAACTTAAAAGTAAACAAGCAGAAAATAAAGCCAACAATAAATATGATGGTACACATGAGAAAGTTGACTTCACGGCTAAGAGCAGCACTAGGAACACGTAAAGTTACTTTAGATAGAGTGTATGAGATTAGTGAAACATAAATTTCTAGGTTAGTTTTGGGTCTCCTCCCAAAAATACCTCATTAAATGTGTGAAGTATTCTAAAACATTACAAAGGCTAAAACCAAGAACATGATGTATGTCTCAAGCACCTCAGATAAGGGATGTAACACCCGTATATCCTGTCTTAGTCTGTCTCTGCTGCTATGACAAAAGTCTATGAATGGCCAGAGTATGGATAGAAGAGAACTTGTTTGCCTACCCACTTGCTTAACTGGGGGGGGGGGGGCCCCAGTCCATGTCCACTTGCGAAAGAACTCAAGTATTTACACCTGACGTGCTGGGGTCCTCTTTCATAGGAAGGCTGGGCCTGGTGCTTTGCAAATGGAAATCACTTCACAGCTTACATAGAGCCTTCATGATCTCAATTTCATTTCATCGTCAGCACAGCCCAGTGAGGAGAAAACAGGCCCAGCACAAGAAGGTGACAGCCTATGGGCCAAAGACAAGAGGTAGGGCTACGGCAGGAATAAACTCTGCACGATGAAACCCTGGCCTCTGGTCACATCACACGCCCATGGAGCCACACAGTCACTGCCACATCACCAGGCCACCTGCCACTTCCCATGAGCAATAACCAGGGGGCCAGGCAACCCAGGATACATTTGTCAGCTCCCCAAAGCTGCGGTTGGTACCCTCTTCACCACTCTTCCGGCCCCTTCACTTTCCAGCCCTCCCCCTTCCCAACCCCAGAAGAACTGCTCTTGTGAAGTGCTTCTCAGTGCAGGGAAAGCAAGGTGTAAGATCCAAAAGAAAAATGAGGGTGCCCCCAGCACCCCACGCCTCGGAAGGCGACACCCCAGATCACTCGCGAGAAACGGTCTTGATGCAACAGCAAGAGGATTTTTATTCCAGAGGCTCTGGGGTCCACAGCCATACACCACGCAGGGGTAGAGGACTGTGAGCCACGAGTACAGAATCAGGACAGCTTTTATGGGTTTGCAACAAAACCCGTGCATCACAAACCAAACATCCCTTAGCATTGAGAGCCCGTGCAGTGCGAGCCAATTGATTTGTACTACTCCATAGCTTCTAAGCCAATCAGTTTAAATTATCCAAGCCCACACTCTGAGAACCAATCAATTTCCTATAGAAGCCAGATAGCAACTAGTAAGCTCATTTCCGCTTACGGGGCCAGGGTCACGTACGCATTTCCTGTTACAGGGCCAGGGTCACACACAGGGTCACGTACGCATTTCCTGTTACGCATTTCCTGTTACGCATTTCCTGTTACGCATTTCCTGTTACGCATTTTCTGTTACTGGGCCAGAATTATGTAGTAGGTGCTTGGGGACCTGAGCACCCGCCAGGTACAAGCCCCACAACCCACGCGGTGATCCTGCCAGCCCAGCTGCGCTCGCCTTCACCCCAGCTGCTCTGTGGAGGTGAGACGGGAAAGGACACCAGGGACCTTCCCAGGCCTGCGGCTCACAGCTGGACACTGCAGGCGGGTGTGATGTGTGCACTCCTGGGCTAACAAAGAGTGGGCTAAACTGCTTTTTGGGGTCATTTAAGAGTTAGGCATGGGGGAGTCTTAGCCTGTAATTCTCATCCTTTCAATGGAACACACAATGAGAAAAACACTTCTGAATCCAACTGACCTCAGTTACCAACTCTGACTCCATGTCATCGTTGGCTTCAGCTGTCAAGTTGGCACAAACCTAGAGTTGCTCGGGAAGAAGGAATGTCAACTAACCGAAGAACTGCCCAAATCAGATTGGCCTGTGGCCGAGTCTGTGAGGCATCGTCTTAACTCCTAATTGACGTAGGAGGGCCCAGCCCACTGTGGGCAGTGCCATCCCTGGGCAGGTGGGCCCACTATATAAGAAAGGTAATTGAACAAGCCAGAGGGAGCAATCCAGTGGACAGCACTCCTCCGCGGTTTCAACTTCAGTTCCTGCTTTCACCTCCTCCTCCTCCTCCTCCTCCCTCTTGCTTTCCTTCTATGATGGACTGTAACCTGTAAGGATGAATGAACCCTTTCCTCCCCAAGTTGCTTTTAATTGGGGTGTTTTATCACAGCAAAGGAAAACAAACAGGAACACTTACTTCACATGTGGGCAAGTTAATCAACTATTCTTGTTCTCAGTGTCCTCATTCATAAAATGAGGATGATAATAGTAAGTCACACCTCCAAGATCAGGCATTGGCCCTGAGTAAAAATAAAACACCCGCAGATTACAAAAAAAAAGGAACATAACGGAGCTTATCACTGCCAAGCAGAGAGGCTTTAGCAAGCAGCTGTAATAGATGAGCCAGCAGATGAATATCAGGGAACACCACCACCAGAACCCAGGACAAACAGGGGCGAGCTGGTACCTATGGATCCCTCTCATACATGTGGCCATCTCCAAAGGTCCTTCCTATTGTGAGAGAAATAAGGCACCCCCAGCAAAGTTCCCCACATCCCATTCATCAGCTTTAACAAGAGCTCTCTGTCAGCTCTGGATTTATTGAGTGTAGGATGCAGAAAATCGGTTGGGGGAGGAAGAGTGGGTTATACAATCAGGTGTGTGATTAGTCATGCTAATGGCGCTTTATTATACTGCGAGTAGAACCTATTTACAATAATTTAATCATCAACAAACAGCTGCAGGGAGAGGAAGTGGGACAGTCGGAGTCTCAGATGAGGACTCTCAACAGTTCCAGTGTGACCCTGAACTTCCAGTGGTTCTGGAGAGAAAGGCTGAGTTTGGGTTTGAGTATGTTTGGGGGATGACTCACATCTGCTTAGTGACTCCAGCCCCCAGGAAGTATCTCCCTGTGCAGAAAATGATTCACTCTCTCCATCATGCACTTCTTAAATCTGGTTTAAGATGGGAAAACACGTGAGAGACATGAGAAGGACCCACAGGCGGGTCTTGAACGAAGCCTTCCAATTCCATTCACACCTCCATCTTTCTGGCCCAGGACTCCAGTCTGGTTGGTTGTTGTTTTGTTTGTTTGTTTGTTTGTTTGTTTTATGGTTCACCAAGCAATGGGAATTTGAATTCCAAAACATATTTGTAGAAAAAGAGCCCCAGTCGCTATACTGGAGGCTGAACAGAACCTCCCAACAGTTCCTTCCAGACTCAGACCTAAGACTTTTCTATCAAGCCATGGGACAGAGCAGTGATGGGCCTTGCCTGCCAGCTTCCCTGACAAAGTTCAGAAGAGTCAGCCCTGAGGTCCCCTGTTCCAGAACTGTTTCTCCACCTACAGCTTCCCCACACTCTGCACAGTGCTGTACAGACCCTTTAGGTAAGCCCCTCCCCATGGGACTCCTGGGAGGCTGATCAGTTGATGCTGCACAGATAGCATGAGGTATGGACAATCCATATGGGCTCAGGTTCTCTGGAGGTCCCATGTGGCTGTTCTGTGACAGCCCTTCTCAGGGTGAGCCGTGGACCTCTGGATGCTGCTCTGCCTTAATGAGAGATAAGTTGGCTGTACAGGACCCTGGGAAGGGCCATACGGGCTCCAGGTTGTTTGAAGTCACATGTGTCACCCTAGTAGGCCAACCCATGCTGCCTTCCCCATCCTTGATTTTATGTGCAGAACCCTTGTCTGCTGAGGTCTCATAGGGTTCTGCTCAGCACCCTTGGGTTCACCTGTCATGGGATCTGAAGTCAAAGGCCCAGGAAACCCATCTTATGGAACTGCGGATCCACTGAGGTTGTGCTGGTTCTGACAGGGCCATCTTGGATAATCAGAAGAGGGGGAGAGCAGAAAGGCAAGCAATTCTCCAGCTGCCCCCGGGCATAATACAGAGAAAGTGCTAAGGGCTCTTTAGTCTCCCACCTTGTAATAGCTCTGGGCAGAGCTTCACCGTCCTATCTCTTCTGGTCCCCACCATCAAGTAGACAGGATGACCTGGTATTGCTGTGCTCCCTCATGGAATATCCATGTTTCCAAAACTGTAGTGGCTTGAATAAGAATACTCCCCACCCCTGGGCAGTGGTAGTGCGTGCCTTTAATCCCAGCACTTGGGAGGCAGAGGCAGGTGGATTTTTGAGTTCGAGGCCAGCCTGGTCTACAGAATGAGTTCCAGGACAGCCAGGGCTACACAGAGAAACCCTGTCTCAAAAAACAAAAAACAAAAACAACAACAACAACAAAAAAGTATGCTCCCCACCAAGCCTATATGTTTAAATGCTGACTCATCAGGGAGTGGCACTACTTGAGAAGGATTAGAAAGTATGGCTTTGGGCTGGAGAGATGGCTCAGTGGTTAAGAGCACTGACTGCTCTTTCGAAGGTCCTAAGTTCAAATCCCAGCAACCACATAGTGTTTCACAACCATCCATAATGAGGTCTGACACCCTCTTCTGGTGTGTCTGAAGACAGCTACAGTGTACTTACATACAATAATAAATAAATCTTTTAAAAAAATTTTTTAAAAGTATGGCTTTATTGGAGTGGGTGTGGCTTTGTTGGAGTGGGTGTGGCTTTGTTGGAGGAAGTATGTCACTGAATATGGGCTTTGAGATTTTAAAAGCCCAAGCTAGGCCCAGGCCTAGTTCTGGCTCGGTCTCTCTCTCTCTCTCTCTCTCTCTCTCTCTCTCTCTCTCTCTCTCTCTTCTGCTGCTGCCTGAAGAATTCTAAGCTCCTTCTCCAGCACCATGTCTGCCTGCATACTGTCATGCTTCCTGCTATGATGACAATGGACTGAACCTCTGAGACTATAAGCCAGCCCCAGCTACACGCTTTCCTGTATTAGAGTTGCCTTGGTTATGGTGCCTCTTCACAGCCACAGGACACTAAGACAAAAGCCAATGATATGAGCACCGCCATCCTTGCTGGGTAGGTATGAGGGCAGCACAAACTTCAGGAGGGTTTTCTCATGTTCTGGCATGGATACAATTCATGGTTTGTTGATTGGCTTGTTTATTACTGTCTTTTAGCTAAAGAATTTGTTAAGACAAGAAGGAGAAGAAGAGGGGGAGGAGGAGGAAGAGGAAGAAGCAGGTTCTAGGTTGAAAACCACTCAGAGAAGCTAAAGGGGGGCAGGACTGTAGGAGGCTTTGAAGTTGAGTGCTAGGTTAGCTGTCATAGTATGGCTCAAAAGTCACCTCACCTCAGGCCTCAGTTTCCTCATCTGCAAATAGGGATAATCAGATCAGCACCATGTGCTGAGAAAAAAAATTAACTCAAGTCCTATCAGAGCAAACTGATGAACACAACCCTAAGCTCCCTGGACAGCAACTATTTTTCGAAAGAACTCAAGTGTGCAGTAGATACTTCCTCGATTACCAAAAGCAGCTGTTCTCTTGAATCAAAACCCATCATAGATTGTCTAAATGCAGTGTTCCAAAAGAAAAAAAAACTAATAAAAACAGCCCCCTAAGACCTGGGTTCTCAGCTTTTCCTCTCCAGAGCAACCCCAGAGAGAGGCAATGGCACTCACTCGGTTACTGCAGCTGCCGGTGGCCAGGCTAGGCTGCACAGTGTGGGTTCTCCCCATGCCAGGAAGGCAGAAGAATGCCAAGACTATTTTCACCTTTGTTATTTGAGAAAAAACTAAAAGGTCAAATAAAAGGCAATCCTCCCTCTGATAAACAGTCCCTGGAAAAGAAATCAGAGAGCCCCCCTTGAGCGGACAGGACTGTACCAAAAATATTTTCTATCTCTGGTCCCTTCGGGCTCCAGGAAGGACCACTCCCTTCAAACTCGATCTCCCTTCCCAGCCTTCCTTCCGGCCTTCAGACCGATGTTGTCCCCAAGGACTAGGGGATCCTGAGCAGCAGCCCGCCCTGGGAGTTTGTCCCCTTTTAGAGCAAGGGGTCCTGTCCTTGCAGCCTGCCTCTCCCCCTGCTTCTCTTCTGGCCCTTTCGGGGAGAGTCAGTCCCGAGTCCCGAGAGTTCATGACTCAGCCTTCCGAGGCCCTCTCATCTCCAGCTCCGGTACATCTCATTACCCAATCTTAGGTGCTCTCTGAGGCTCTAGGGAAGGAAATCTGCTGCGGCCAGCCTTGGGAATGCTTCGGCTGTCAAGCGGGCCCTTAATGAGTTGGTGATGGAGAGAAAAAATGCCCTATCGTTTTAGGCTCGGGTTTAATCCTGGCTGCCTAATTGCACCCAGCTATTCTCTGATGCCCTCTCAGCCCGCGTTCGGCTGTCCAGTGAGGGGGTTGACTGGCTGGCCACACAAGCAGGGCACACAGGAAAAGCCAATTATTGGTCACATTGAATCTGGAACCCAGCACAGAGAAATGGATGTCATCTAGCTAAGTGTCCACAGATGCTGGTCAGTAACCCAGAATCCCACTCTAAAGGTGCTCAAGCCAGACCTGTCTCAGAAATAGTCAATGCATTGAAGTTTTTTTTTTTTTTTTTTTTAAAAAAAGTTTTTCTATAGTTTTACCTAATTGTGTAATCCCAGGACATTAAAAAAATGTTTTTACTTCAGATTTCACATCACAAAACACAGATTTCTATTTTCTTCTACAGAAGCCCCGTTATACCGTAGATTCATAGATATCACTAATTAGCTAGAATTTTGAAATAATTCTATGAACATGGGGCATGTGCTCCAGGTAGCCACAGTTACCCCTATTACCCCTGATGCTTATGCCATCGACAGTCCTGACATGACCCCTAATGACTGCTTTCTAAGATGGGCCTGGAGAACTCTAGCACAAGACAGACTCTGTGTTCCGTAAGGACCCCCACATAATTCTACAAGCCCTCCTGAAGTCACTAGCAGGATCCTTGGGGCTGAGGTCAGAGAATCAGTGCAATTAAGTCAGTCTTCAGACTGTTCACTTTAGAAGAGCTGGGGAGTGAGGAGAGATGTTAGTTCTCTCAGGTTCAGTGTGTATCTGTCCCGGCCCAACCGCCCCTCTCCCGCCAGCAGAGGCAGCCGCTGCCGCTAACAACAGCCCCAGGGTGAGGTCTCTGAACGGTAGGGCTTACAGGGCCAAGGAGTCCTTGGTTTTCCCTTCAACCACCACTGCCAGTACGAACACAGCCAGATTTAGAGGAGGATCAAGAGCGTGGCATGGCTTGAAAAAGAAAGGGACAAGCCGGTGGGGTGCTTGCCCGCAGCTTGTTAGGGCAAGAATGCCCAGTCAGGACAAGGTGAGCTGCTGGCCTCCTCTAATTGCACGCCCCATTTGCCCGGCTCCGCTCGGCCAACCCGCAGAGCCGGCCGACGTTTAAAGATTACCAAGGCAAGTTTGTAACGAAGCCCGCTCCCTCTTTGTCTGTCCTTGCGCCAACAGCAGCAGAAGGGATACTAATTAGAGGGTGAATTATTAGCTTCCCATGGTGCACTGCAGGGACATTAAAAATGAGGGGGCTTTGCCGCTTGCCTTTTAGATGGTTAGTCTTGGTTTAATATATTCGTGTTTCTAGGTGAGCAGCAGGGGACAGTTTTTATGATTATAATTGTTGCATAATTACTGGCCTAAGGTTGCCTATTGTTAAATAAAAATGCTGAGATACTAATGTTTTATTGAACAGTACAAGGAGATAAAATTGTAATATCTTTTCCTGAGCAATCGAAGCCGCTCATTTGCAGCCTGGTGACAACCCTTAGTCGTCTTAGGGAAGAGGTAGATGGCTTCTGCCTGAGCTGGAAGTCAAATGTGAGATATTCGCTTAGAAAAAAAAGTAACAGAGGCAGAGAGGAGCGCAGGGCAGAATGAAGGGGCTCTCTGATGCCACCTCAGTCTTTGCAAGTTGAAAGAGACAGGTCTGCTGCCTCGGCCTGGGTTAATGTACCTGCACTCAACATGGAGTTGACTCCCAGCCCTCTCCTCTGTCAGAAGGATGTCACAAATGCCTTCCCCATGAAAGATGCCCATCTACCCAGGAGAAACTGAAGGCAGAGCAAGGGTTGCCAAGTCAGAAAAACAACCGCCATAATGGTCCAATGAGGTCTGATAACCCTCCTTTGAACCATCTTTTTGGGGGTTGGTTTGGTTGGATCTATCCGGTAGATTAGGTTTGATTTTGACTTCGTCTCATTTGTTTTATATTGTGCTTTTGGAAGAGGGCCTTGCTATGTTTCCCAGACTGGCCTTGAACTCACAATCTTCCCACCTCAGCCTCCCAAGGGCTTTGAAAACGAAAACAAAAAACGTTAAACCCTTAGGTATTTGAGTTGCTAAGAAGATAACTGGAAACGTGCAATACACCTTCAGTATTAGTTGAATCCTCTTTCTCCCTCCTCTTGCCATGACCTCTTGTCCACTGGAACAGCCATCTCTACAACCTGTCACAGTCTCTTGGTCCTGCTGGGAGTCAAGTAAACTTAAAGGGTTTTCTGAAGCATCTGTCTCCTGATTGGTTGCCTCCTGAAGGCAGAAGGGCATGCAGGGTGGGAAGACAACTCAAAAGCGATACTAATTAAAAGGTGAATTATTCCTTCCCATGGTGCAGCTCGATGAACCTGAGCAAACTCCCTCAAATCTCTCCCCAGGAGGGATGAATGAAGCTAGTGGGTTCTTGTAGCTCCTCCTGACAAATATAGGCCGGCAGACATAGGTAGGAACCCAGTTTCCAGAAAGCCAAGCAATGAGGTAGCAGATCTTTCCCCCAAAGATCCCAGAAGCCTTCTTCAGTCTTGCTCAAGACATAAGGCATACTCTGAAAGGTTTCCACATAGTTCTTCCTGAGCCTGTCAGGGAACTCTGCCTAGCCAGCCCTCTAACTCTGGGCAAGTCACAGTAGCTCTCCTCTTTGCAGCTGAAATCTTATTGCCTGACTCTCACTTCCTGTAAGGCCTGAATGGACTTCAAAGAAGCCAGGGTTCTTATCTGCCCCGACTTCTTTCCAAATGCAGGAAACCTTTTCAGAGCATTCCTGATGGAATGCTCATCCTTGTTCTTCAGAAAGAAATCTCAGAGACTCCTTTGACGTGACAGCTCTAACTTGGCCTTTTTATGCAAGCTAACTTCTGCGCAGCCTAGGTTCTGGGCTCCATCTTGTCCACACAATGTCACTATGGGAAACAGAACGTGGAGCTCTGCCTGGTTTTGGTCTACTCGAAGTCTCCAGGACAGCGATCTCCAGCCACCCAGCCTTTCTTCATTTTTCTGCTCATTCCTTCTTCTTCAGGACTTTCCCTGCTTGGATGGCAGACCCATCTGGCACCAGAAGAGAACGCAATTCCATGTGCAAGCTGCCCAGACCAGAATTCAGACAGGAACTCACGGTGTCCCTCAGTCTGATCACTGGACTCCTATTGCACAGGCCATGACTCTGTAAACTATTCAGAGGACCCAGAACTCAGCTGTCTCATATTGAGCTTGTGCTCAACTAAATCTTATAAACCAGTGATTCTCAATCTTCTTAGTGCGTCAGGCCTTTAACATCATGTTGTGGTGACCTCCAACCACAAAATTATTTTTGTTGCTACTTGTAACTGTTATGAGTTGTAAACATTTGATATGCAGGATATGTGACCCCTGGAAAGGGTGATATGACATGTTATAGACCTTTTCTCACATAAATGGCTTTCATTGGAAAATTAAAAGGATCTCCATTTCTATACACAACTGATTATTTTGAAAGCAAACGTGTGCGTTTATGTTTTTGTCTTGTTCAGTATGTCATTTTGAAACTTTCTTTCCCATCCATGAAAAAATCTTTATAAACCCCAAGTCTGTCACCTCACCCTAGGTTTGAGAAGCTCTGCCTTATAAATTTGTAGCATCTATGAAGTTTATTAACCAAACCTTCACTGTCTTGAGCAAGAGTATTGAACTGACAACATTGACCTAATTTTTAAAAAATCCATTGTATCCAAGCAATGGGAGATACCAAGACCAATGGAAATAAAATTAGTTGTTAAGCTGAAGAAAAGTGTTAATATGGTTTTGAGGCTCATATGTCTGAATGCTTAGTACCCAGCTAATGACATTGCTTTGAGGGGTTGTAGAATCTTCGGGAAATGACCTGGAGGAAATAGATTGCTAGGAGACAGGAGTTCATAGTGCTATTTATTATTTTTGTAATCTGTGACAAAATACCATGACTATTAGGTATTTGGAGTTTTATTGTTCCAAAGGGTTAAAGTTCATAATTATCATGACAATGAGCCTGGTAGCAGGCAGTCAGGCATGGTGTTGGAGCAGTAGCTAAGAGATTATATCTGATCCACCAACATGAGGCAAAGAAAGGTAGCTATAGATGACATCAACTTTTGAAACCCCCAAACCAGCTCCCAGTAACACGCCTCCTCCAATAAGGTCACACCCCCTAATCCTTCCCAAACGGTTCCACCAACTGAGGACCACGTATTCAAACTATGAGCCTTTGGGGGTCATTCTCATTCAAAACATCCCAAGCCCAGCCTTTTTCCCTCTGCCTGTTATTTGCTTCCTGATCTGCTGAAATATGAGTAGATGAAAAGCCCAAATTACCTTCTCCTCCCACTGACTTGGAGCTCTGCTGGCTGCCACGGAACCACTTGCTACAAAGGATTCCCTGTCATGATAATTACATACCCGCAGACTGTGAATCTGGGTAAACCCTTGCGACAAGGAAAGTTATTAATTCCATGGGTTATTAAGACCATATAGGTGAAGGCAGACAAAAGGAGTGTATCAGTGTTCTATTGTTGTGAAGAGACACCATGACCATGGTAACTCTTATAAAAGAAAGCATTGAATTGGGGCTGCCTTACAGTCTCAGAGGTTTAGCCCATTATTATCATGGCAGGAAACATGGTGGCACATAGGCAGACATGGTGCTGGAGAAATAGCTGAGAGTTCTACATCTAGAGCCACAGGAGGAGGAAAGAGACACTGGGCCTGGTTTGGATTTTTCAGACCTCAAAGTGTACCCCAGTGATACACTTCTCCCATCAAGACCACACCTCCTAATCCTTTCAAATAGTGCCACTCCCTGATGACTAAACATTCAATTATATGAGTTTATGGGAGCCATTTTTATTCAAACCATCACAAGGGAGAAAGTGCTTGGATATGGCCACCAACAAGGGTACTCAAGATGTCAAGATCACTGCTAGCTTTGTCTAGAAAGGTTAAGATTGTGTGATAAGTCACTGGCAATCATTCAGTTTCCCAGGAGACAGAATCCCAGCTACCAATAACCACACAACAGAGAGACAGATTTATTAAGCATGCTAAGGAATTCAAGCTGTACAGTTCACGCTAGTGAATTTTGTGTGAACTCAATTCCTAGATATAAAAACAAACATTTAAGTTACATACATTAGAGGTAAAATGAGCTGCCATCCCGCTGCTAAGCCTGCATACCTATTGCTTCCCTGACAGCCTGAGCTTCTTCCTGTCTATAAATCAATTGTACATCTGTATCTTCCATCGAGTTGCCCAGAAGGAGACCGAATCAGGAAATGGTTGACCTTTTGCTTCTGAGGTAACATCTTTGAAGGTGTGGCCAACGTCCTCGCAAGCGAGTAAAAGCCAGGATATTAGCTACTCAAGGCTGTTAGAGCAAATTACTCCAGGCTTTGTGTCCTCAGCTAGCAGACATTTGTTTTCTTAGAGTTCAGAATAAAAGCCCACACTGAGTTCAGATCAAGATGCCAGACCGTGCATACTCCCTTGGGAGTCTTCCCTGCCTCTTCCAGCTGCTGGCTTTCCTCAGCTTGTGACCACATGGCTTCAATCTCTGCCTCTGTAGTCATGTTATCTTTTCTTCTGGGTACCAGGCCTCTGTCTGTTTCTCTTATAAAGATGCTCATGTTTGGAGTTAGGACCCACCTAGAAAATGCAAGATAATTTCCTTATGGCAAAACTTTAATTTCATTGGTAAAACTCTTTTCCTTTTAAGATCATATTTACAGATTCTGGGGGACTTGGGCCCTGCCATTTTCTGGTTGGCTGTTTTTCAGACTTTCACACTCAGCATTAATTTTAAAATGTTGATCAGGATAAAATTAACATCAGGACCCTTACATATACTACAACTTACCTTCCTGGGATAATCACTCTCCAGTCAACATCCTGGAAGCTAGTGTTAGTGTCTCCCCCTAATACCAAATGCTGACTAGGAAGTCACTCTGAGAGCATGTCAAGGGCTGTTCAGTACACAAGTGCTCATGAAGGAGAAATGACCCAGAGCCACATGTGGTAAAAGACACAAGATGCTATCATATTTGTTCTAATACCATATTTCTTATGAGAGCTATGATTTGGGGGTTTTTTTGGAATAGGGACAAGCAGGCACATGTGATGAAGATGGGAGTTTTCAGGAAGTAGACTCAGAAGTAGCATCTGGCCTGTACAATGTTTTGAAAAGCCTTTAGGAACCAACACAAGGGGGAGGAAAGGAGGAAGCAGGAGAGACAGTGGAAAGATCTGGATGGTGTCAATAACTGTTAACAGCAGTACTGGCCAAGCCCACAGGAGCTCTGGGGCTGGCATGGATGAACCAAGGTGATCACTGGTATGGTCCACCCAGGAAAAGGTGTGACAACAGGCAATTCAGCTCCCAGAGGTGAGACAGTCCCTGATGAGGTCAGCAGTAGGGATTAATGATGAACAACCCAGAGTTAGACAGAATGAATCCTTCCTGGAAGAGGAATCCTGGCCATGCATCACAGTCTCCTCCATTTTCAGAGAATGTGTCCTATGCCATCCCTGAATGTGATAATTTGTATAAGAATGAGCTCTATGGGCTCCCGTAGTTGAATGCTTTATCATTAGGAAGTAGAATTCCTTGCCAGGACTAGAAGGATTAGGAGTGTCACTGGGGATGGGCTTTGAGATTTCGAAAGCCCACACCAGGTCCAGGGTCTCCCTCTCGGCCTGCTGACCAGGGTTTAGCTCTCAGCTGTTTCTCCAGTGCCCTGAGTGCCTCAGTGCTCCACCATGATCATAATGGACTAAACCTCTGAAATGGTAAGCAAGCCTCAGGTTAAATGGTTTGTTTTGTTTTGTGTTGTGTTTTTAAATAAGAGCTGCCTTGATCACAGTATATTTCCATAGCAATAGAACGGTGACTAAAGCACTGAATATTCACACACCACAATGGAGAGACCTCGGGACAGAAGAATCTTCCAGAATGGAGTGAGCTTGGCAGGTCTGGATATTATGTAATTATTGTTCATTATTGAGTTTTGTTTATTTTTCTATTTAAGATGTCTTCCGGAAGCTTGTCACCAACAATTCATTTTCCTCAACAAAACATTTGTTACAAGTGAAACAAACATGCAAGCTCTCACCGTTTCTATTATACTAAAGGTTAAAGTAGGAAGGCAGGCAATAAAATGGAATAAAGGTATCTAAATTATAAAGAAAGAAAGATAACGACCTCTGTTTGTGCACAACGTTGCATGCAGAAAACCTTAAGGGACCAAATGAAACCTATTAGAAGCAATGAAGAGGTCACCGATGTCACAGAATGTGTGCTCAATACACAAAAGCTGATTGTAGCGCTGTGCGCTTACACTGAGCAATCTGAACAAGAAGTTAAAGCAAGAACTTCACTCGTAGTAACACTAAAAGAACACAATTCTTTGGAATTATTTTAATAAAAGAAGTTTAAAAATCATATTCCATGCACCACAAAATGCTGAGCGTAAATCAAAACCTAAGTAAATAGAAAAGACCCTAAACTCATGGCTCAGAAAACCTCAGTGGTAAGAAAAGTATTGTTATTCCCCATGGGATGAAGACAATGAAATCCTGTCATAATTCCAAAAGGCTTTTTTTTTTTTTTTGGAGAAATTAGAAAAAAACTGTTCCTCAAATTTGTAAGGAGTTATAAGAGGCTACAAATAACCACATTGGTCTTTAAAAATAAAAAAAAAGAAACAGAGTTGGAGGACTCATCCTGTCTGACTTAAACTTTGCTACAAATGCCTAATAAACAAAATAGCCTTTTGACCCATATCATTTAAGTGTAAAGAAGACATGCATTTTATTATCTAATGCAATACACACATGTATACATGCACACACATGTATACATGCACACACATGTATACATGCACACACATATATACATGATAAAAAATAGAATTTAGCCTCCAGAAATAAGCCTACACCCTGTAGCAAAGCTATTCAATGACACAAAAATAGATTTCAACAGTGTTAGGATCACTGGATAGTCACAGGCAAAAGAATGAGATAAATCCCCTACGTCATAGCACATAGAAACCTACTCAAAGTGACCCTTTAAATATAAAATATAAAAGCTTAAATATAAAACCTCAAAGTTCAAAATACCTAGAAGTGAGTTGGTATAAATCTTAGTATACTTGGATAAGTGCTATATCACATTTCTTAGATGTGATAGGAAAAGCCTAATTAGACAACATGGGCTCCATCAAAATGAAAAGCTTTCATTCTTTTAAAGGTACATAGCTAAGAAAATATCCCAAGTCATATAGCTGATAAAGAGCTTGTATCTACAATATCTACAGGACTGCTATAGGGCTCATATCATAACACATGCTTCACATATATGCAAGACCCTGAGTTCAACACCTGCTCATGGGGGGGGGTGTCTACTGCACATGAGCTAACTAAATGGTAGAACTGTATAGTATAGAAATGATAGTCAAGTAAATCTGGGTTGTTGTTTTTTCTAAGACTTACTAAGCACTGGTAATCCATGAAACTAATTATTACACAGACAAAAGAGTTTCTGGAGTTGTTGGTCCCTTGGTGGGTTAGGACATCTACATACAAATGGAAAGTCCATCTTGTGCCTTCCCTCCCCCTCCTGTGCCATAGACAGGCAAGCATTTCTCCATTTTGACCACCTCTTTCTCCACAGCTAAACCTCAGTATTTATATCTTAGGAAGTCCAAGAATGGCTTCCTAAGGGCTCCTGCTGGTCTCCCATTGAATGGTGTCATTTTTCAAAGACTTCCTGCTGCCCCAAAGACATGCTCTCACCCCCCTCCTATGATCTCCAAGATGGTACCATCTAACTCCCTTCCACCTGTTTCTCTCTCCCTCCTCCCTCCTCCCTCCTCCCTCCTCTCTCTCCCTCCAGCCAGGCTGCCTTTTCCGGGTCCCATCTGAACAAGCCCTTCTCAACTGTTGGCCTACACTCTTCTGGACACTTGATGGACTCTACCCTCTACTGATGACCAGTTTAATCTCAGTTCAAAAACTGCACCAAAAGAAAGTCACCTTTGGTCCCCTACTCTGCAAAAGTTGTCAAGACTCCCATGCCTAGTGTCTGTACGTCTCCTCCCAATGTATTTGTCCCTAGATTGCTATCCGAGTAAACCCATGAAAACAGGGGTTATGCCTATCACATCCATGTTTTTGTTCGTTTGCTTGCAGTTTTTGTTTGGTTTTGAGACTGGGTCTTGCTGTGTGGACCAAGCAAACTTCTGTCAGCCCCTGCCTCCTAAGTTGATCTGGCATCTGGGATCTGGGATCACACAGGTGAGCCCCCATGACCAGTTCTTGTTTGCCTTTTTAGTCACGAAAATCTAGCATTGTACATCACAGAGGACATACTGGATAAATATTTTCCAAGCGAGTAAATAAATGGGATTAATGCATGCTGGATACGAAAGGAAGGCACAAGGGAGATTCCACAAGCAGACAGATAAGAAACCTGTCTCTACGGCTCTGCCAATGGGAAAGTGCTTCCACTTCTTCCCCGGCTTTTTAGAAGAAGGGGCACTCTGAAAACAATCTGGGAACCTGGAGAAGCATGGAACCTTCCACATCATCTTGTCAGGTGCTGTGTGTTCTCTTATACAAATGGAAGCTAAAGCCAAATGACCTGGAAGTAGAATGAGGATTACCAGAGACTTGGGAGCATTGGGAAAGGTGTGTGTTGCATGTACACACGGACACACATGGGTCTATCACATCAAAAACCAATAGTATGTGCAGTTGATATGCCAATGAAGAATTTCTAATTAAAACCATCTTGTCCACATTTCCAGTCTCTTGAGTTAGCCTGGAACGTCATATTGCTCCCTTTTGGTTCCAGAACAAGATTTGTGAGATAAAGCAACAACTTCTGGGTAGAGTATATGATAGTAGGTAATCACGACACTTGTCACTGCCACCCACAGCAAATGACATGGCATTTCCCAGATAAAGCCAGATTGTTGTTTTGTCTCAGACTATGCTGTGTTCCCTCTGCCTGTGATGACTCTCCCCTGCGTTAAAATTATTAATAACTACTACTAATTATTAGGTGAATTATATCTAGCAGAGTAAGTCTGAGCAAAGGACTCACGCATCAGGCAGTACCCAGCACCAGGAGAGACCCACCCAGAGTCAGTTACTCACAGACAGGAAAAGAAATGGCCCAGAAGCAGGATGGTGAGTTGGCATCCATGACTGGCCCAAACTCTGCTGTGTGAGAGTGAGAAATACTCTTGCCAGGCTCCAGTTTGTTTACACACTGGTAAGTTGCAGTTCGCTGTGTTAGGGCCAGGTGTATGGAAACAGCTTAGGCCAAACTCTAGTTGATTTCACCCCTACATAATCAGCCCTTTCCTCAGCTTCTCAGAAACTTCTACTTACTGTCTTGTAAAGGACTCTGCAAGCTAAAGACCACAGCCAGGAGGGGGTCGATCTACAGGATGCAAGAAGGAAATCCAGCTCAATACAACTCAGCAGCTGGCTTTAGTATAAACTTCTAGAGTCTGACACCAGTTTATTTTAGATATATTTGAGTACAGTACAATTTGGAAAAAAAAAGTTTCCTGGTAACAATCAACTCAATCCTGTATACACAATGAAGTTCAAGGCATGATTACATTGAAACTCTTCTACAAAGCACATGTGACACTTTCTATGAAAGTGGGCTCTGTAGGTTAAAGGCCTAGGGGAGGATCTGGTCTGGTCTTACAGAGCTCACCAAGCTATAAAGCACATGTGACATCTCCCATAAAAATAGATTCTTTTCACTGAGAAGCAATACTCAAGATAAAGGTCTAGAGAGGAAGAGTGTGGGATAAATATAATACTCGGAAAGATTCTGGTGTGGGCTTGCCCTCCGGACAACAAGGATCACCGGGCTGTCAACTATATCCATTTCCAGCCTTCTGGGAGAAAAACAGGTTATAAATCTCTTTTGCTAAAGAGACAACACTGTGTGTTTAACATTCCTGGTTTCTCCAGTGCTTGTCTGTGAGCACAAGAACCTCGTGCTCTCTACAGTGTCTCTAGGAGTTCAGTTCCTCTACAGAGCTCAGTATGCCCTTGTCACGACATTGTTCTTAGCATTTCTAGCATCCCACTGCACAGCATTGCATGGGCAACAGCAACATCAGCAACAAGGCAAAACTCAGGGTAAAAATCTCCAGTGAAAAGTGCCTCAGAAGGTGCTATGGAGATGACTCAGTTGGTAAAATGTTTGCTGTACGAACATGAGGAAGAAGTAGGTTCTGCTTTCAGCACCTGTATAAGAAGCCAGGAACAGCAGGCATGTCTGTAATCCTAACTAAGGAAGTCGAAATAAGAGTATGGCTGGGGTCAGCCGGGTCTAGCCAATGAGTGAGCTCTGAGTTCAGTAGAAGATCCTGTTTCAAAAACATAAGGTGGAAAAGCAATCTCATCCATCAACCACTGGCCTCCTGCCTCCCCACACACATAAACCCACACCCTTGTACCTTTCACACACACACACACACACACACACACACACACACACACAAACATGCCTTACAGTGCCTCAGAAGGGTATAGTTCTGGTATGTTTTCTACTTCATTTAATAATCGTATTTCCCTCCAGTTTTAATGCAGATCACTTTTTATTTGGGTGCTAGATAAAAATAGTTGGTCCACGTTCAGGATCTCTATCACACAGTCCACACATGTATCTGAAACTGCATCCACTGCAGAGAGGCATAGGGGAGCTGAGACAGACAAATGGGCAAAAATTCAGCTCCTTATCTCATGTTCCCCTGGAGCTGTAGGGTAGAAAGGGTAGCAACATCATCCTAAACAAGTAAATCAATCTCCAGGACTCACCTATCTCACCAGACATAATAGTGAATCTGTAGATATAACTCCTAATACATCATGCATGTTACTTCAACCTAATAATAAGCTAGGATTCTGTGTAATCTAGGTTTGTCAGAATTTACATTAAAGCAAAAAAAAAAAACCAAAAACAAAAACAAACAGACTGGAGAGATGGCTCACAGGTAAAGGTGCTTGAATCCAAGCCTGATGAACTTGTGCTAGTCCCCAGAACCCACACATTAGAAAGAAAGAACTTCCACAATTTGTCTTCTGCACCATGGCAGCCATACCCACACATGTATACACTAAGTAGATAAATATTATTTAAAAATTTAAAACAACTAGAGGCTGTAGTCAAATAGAAATTCCTTCAGAATAATGACTTTCCCTGGCATATTGTCTTAGTTTCTCTTCTATTGCCTTATGTCTTAGTTAGGGTTTTACTGCTGTGAACAGATACTGTACTGGCTGGTTTTGTGTGTCAACTTGATGCAGGCTGGAGTTATCACAGAGAAAGAACTTCAGTTGGGGAAGTGCCTCCATGAGATCCAGCTGTGGGGCATTTTCTCAATTAGGGATCAAGGGGGTGGACCCCTTGTGGGTGGTGCCATCCCTAGGCTGAGCAAACCAGGGGAAGCAAGACAGTAAGGAACATCCCTCCATGGCCTCTGCATCAGCTCCTGCTTCCTGACCTGCTTGAGTTCCAGTCCTGACTTCCTTTGGTGACCAATAGCAATGTGGAAATGTAAGCTGAATAAACCCTTTCCTCTCCAACTTACTTTTTGGTCATGATGTTTGTGAAGGAATAGAAACCCTGACTAAGATACCATGACCAAGGCAACTCTTATAAGAACAACATTTAATTGGGACTGACTTACAGGTTCAGAGGTTCAGTCCATTATCATCAAGGTGGGAGCATGCCAGCCCCCAGGCAGGCATGGTGCTAGAGGAGCTGAGAGGTCTACAACTTGTTCCAAAGGCAAACAGGAGAAGACTGTCATCCTCAGGCAACTAGGAGGAAGCTCTCAAAAGCCCACCCCCACAGTGACACACTTCCTCCAAGGCCACACCTACTCCAACAAGACCACACCTCCAAATAGAGCCACTCCCTGGGCCAAGCATATTCAAATCACCATACTATGGTAAGACAACTTATAAGAGTTTCTTTTGCCCAGGAGCAGCTAGAAGATTGTGGCTTGGGTATTTTATCTGGGGTGGAGCTAGGAAGTTGTGTCTTTAAGCCAACATCAAGGCCTAAGCACAGCAATAGCTAGAAAGCCCCCATGAGCATGGTGGCTCCCAGCTTGGAGATAAAAGATAACACTCTCTTTGTTTAACTGAGCCTGGCTTATAAGAGACTAAAAAGCAAAAGCTCAGGAATTATCTTCATCCCTGGTTATCTTTCTAATATGAATGATTTTTTTTAAAAGGCACTGGTATTTGGGGAGTTTTGCAAATCTTCAAGTCATAAGGTTTAACTACTCAGGAGTTAGAAACCCAGGTAGTAACATGGCAGAATGAGCAGGGGGGGGAGTGGAGAAAGAATGTACTTTTCTATCCTTGAAGGCATAGCTGGAGGGCGGCAGATACTGATTGGATCTAAGCCTTGGTGGGTGGCTTATGCTGTATCCTGCAACTGCACAGCCAGAAAAGGTCACACCTACTGCTGCAGATGGCCTGGTGACTGACCGTTTTGTTCACTTCCTGTTGAGGCACAAAGGAAAATAGAAATGAAGCATGGGTGGTTCTTGCCATCTAAATACAACAAGGAAGGATTTTACTGTGTTCTATACAGTTTCATTAAAGAAGCAGAGCCTCACTGCTTATTACACAGCCTGCTCTCTGTGGTTACTCCATGGCATGAAGGACCATATAGTTCCTTAGCATATGTCCCTGCAGGTTGCTGACCGAGTAGTCAGCCCAGATGTAGGTGTTGTTCTCCAGAAACACCATCAGCCACAGGATGAAGACCAAAGCAGATATTCAGCTGCTTGTTTGCACTATTGGTGGCTTGCCAGACAAGCTTCCGCCATGGTTACTTAGAATGCACTCTAATGCATCCTGAAGATTGAAAGAGTGGTAACAAACCAAGGAACCAGATATTTTAGGGTTTCCCTTTCTTATTTTTATTTTGTAAATATCCAATAAGTATTTAATGATGTCTTCACATGAATATTCAAATTGAGAAGAAGAAGAAGAAGAAGAAGAAGAAGGAGGAGGAGGAGGAGGAGGAGGAGGAGGAGGAGGAGGAGGAGGAGAAGAAGAAGAAGAAGAAAAAGAAGAAGAAGAAGAAGAAGAAGAAGAAGAAGAAGAAGAAGAAGAAGGAGAAGGAGAAGGAGAAGGAGAAGGAGAAGGAGAAGGAGAAGGAGAAGGAGAAGGAGAAGGAGAAGGAGAAGGAGAAGGAGAAGGAGAAGGAGAAGGAGAAGGAGAAGGAGAAGGAGAAACAGAAGGAGGAGGAGGGGGTGGAAAAGGAAGGAGAAGAAGAAGTGAAAGTGGAGAAAGAGGAGGAGGTGAAAGAGGAAGGGGAGGAGGAAGAATAAAATGAAGGAGGAAAAGGAAGGAGAAGGAAGAAGAGGAGGAAGAAGGAGAAGAAGGAAGGATGAAAAGAGGAGTAAGTGAAGGAGGAAGAGAAGGAGGAAGAAGGAAAAGGAAGGAGAAGGAGGAGAAGGAAGAAGAAGGAAAGAGGAGGAGAAGCAAGAAGAGGAGGTGAAGGAGGAAAGGGAGGAGGAGGAGTAAGGAGGAGGAGGAGAAGGGGAAGAAGAGGAGGAGGTAAAGGAGGAAGAGGAGGAGCAGGAAGGAGAAGGAGCAGATGAAGATGATCATGATCTTTTGGGTTAACAGTTTCAGAGGGCTAGAGTCATGACCATCATCATGAAGAACACGGTAGGAAGCAGGCAGGCATGGCTCTGCAGTCATGGCTGAGAGCTTACATCTTGGTCCACAAGCATGAAGCAGAGAGCTAACTAGGAATGCTGTGGGCTTTTGAAACCTCAAAGTCTACCCCTAGTGGCACACCTTCTCCAGGAAGGCCGCATCTCCTAAGCCTTCTCAAACAGTTTCACCAACTGAGAATGGAGCATATCCATTTCCTGGCCTCCACAGACTCCTGGCCATATCATAATGCAAAAATGCATTGAGTTAAACTGCAAAAAAAAATCTTTGATTGCCTCAAAAGTTTAAAAGTCCAAAGTCTCTCTGAGACTGAAGGCAATATCTTAATTGTAACCCCCTATAAAATAAAAGTGTAAATTATATACTTCCAACATACAATGGCACAGAATATACACTACCATTCCAAAAGAGAGAGAGAAGTTATAGGAAATACTAGACAAAAGCAAGCCCAAAGCACAGCAGAGCAAACTCCAAATCCTGTATCTCTGCATCTGATGTCAAAGGGCTAAGACAGTTCCACCCTTTTGGCTTTGCTGGCTACAACACATTTCTCTCTCTTGGGCTGGTTCCACACCCTGTTAGCATCTCTCCTTGGCAGGCATCCCATGACTCTGACACTTCCCAAATCCCGAGGCTTCGACTGCAATCTTAGGCTTCACTTTCACAGCTTCGTGCAATGGTCTCTCAGGACCTCTGTGCAAGGACTCTCCTGACACATGCCTGGCCTCAGAAATGTTCTTAACTGCAGAGGAAGAGTCTACAACCCCTTCCCTTGTTTTTACTTCATGACTCTAAAACCAGAACTACATAGCTAGTGCTGCCAAGTTCAGCTGCCCACTTGGAATGCCTTTCCCTCTCCTGAAATCACATTTGCCACACCTTTGACTTGATATTCCTGTATAGGAGCAGAAACTTTCTCAGGCCTTTTCTTTTTACAAGTTGCAAGATTTGCCTGATGGTGCCTTGCTCTGATGGTGCCCCTCCATTCTTCTGTTTCTCTTTATCTCTTTCAGCACAAGACATTAAATTTTCTGGTGCCCCTTTTCTCCCCAAACTTTACATTTTGTATCTCTTTTTGCCCTGCTTGCCCTTCTGCCTTGCAGAATTGCATAAGAGTGATTACTAATAACCATATGACAAAATCAATATTAGATCATCTTGAAATCTCTTCTGCCAGCAAAATTAGTCCAAAACTTTCAATTTAGCCTCAGGCAGATTTTTAGGACAAGGGCAGAAAGTAGCTACAATCTTTGCCAAAATATCACATTGTCTCCTCTCTAGCCTGGTTGCTAAAAATTGTTCCCCCTGAAACTACTTGAGCCAGATCTGAGTAGTCAACGCGGCTTTCTGCACTAGTATCACATACGGAATGTAAGCAATGGAATTTATAACATCAAACTAAGATTGGCCAGAATCCCCTTCCCTCCTGTGCTAGTTTGAACAGCCCCACAGGCTCAATGCTTGATACTTAGTGCTTAGTTGGTAGAATCGTTTGGGAAGGATTAGGAGGCGTGGTCTTCTTGGAAAAGGCGTGTCACTGGGCGTATGTTTTGAGGTTTCAGAAGCTCATGCCATTCCTACTTATCACTCTGCCTCATGCTTGGGGATCAGTATGTAAGTTCCCAACTACCACTCCAATGTCATGCTTGCCTGCCGGCCCAACACCTCACTCCCCACCATGATGTCATGGACTCACCCTCTGACACTATGAACCCCAATGACCTCTCCTAGAACTTGCTTCAGTCATGGTATTTTCTCACAGCAATAGAAAAGTAACAAAGACACTTCCATTTCACCATTGGTTGTGCCTAACTCTTGTGGCAAAAATGTCTTGTAAGCCACCAGGCCTACCTCTGAAGAGCTGACAGGCCGTTTCCTGTCTCTATAGCTCGGGCATTGTTGGATCTTTCCTTTGCTGACCAAGCTGTGCATCTCACTACCTTCTTTGCACTGAATCTCCCCTACTCTAGAGATGACCAGGTCAATCCAGTGCAAATGTCACATGTGTATCTTCCCTCACTGTGTTTTTGAAATACTCATTTGAATTGGCTGTCAACTGCTTAAGAGACTTATGTGTTTTGAAAATCCAGGTTTCTAGCTTTTCCTGAAAAACCAGAAGATACGTTGATCTGAGGTCTCTTCCCTCCAGGAGATGAGGTACGAGCTAAGGATTGGTGTCCTCTTTTGGGCTGAGTCTCCTTTGCCGTTTCCCACAGTTCTGCCTGGCACGCTTCACTACACATCTTCCCTGCTGGGGCTTTGTGAACGTCTTCGCTGGGGTGTCTTCTGCCCATGGCTCTTGTTTTGTGTCTGAGATCTTAAACCCAGATTCCAGCAAGGCAAAAAATTGAGTTCAGTCAAGGCTAGATCACAGACATGGCTTCTTACTTCACTCTGAATCCCTCAACTGCACAATGCGCATGGCCCATTTAGGTAACCATGATGCTGGAAAACAAAACAAAACAAAACAAAACAAACAACAAAATAAAAACAATAGGAATTTCTCTCCTGTGACTGAAAACACATTTCTATCTCTTTTGATCTATGCAACGCCACCCCCATGCCTGCTCCCTTCTATAGACAGATTCACTGACTCTTTTCAGGCCTGGCCCTGGCTCAGGCCTGAACTAGAAAGCGAGTTAGATAGCAATTTAAGAGACGTGGCAAGGGCTAGCAAGATGGCTCTGCGGGATAAAGCATACTGTGCTCCCATATAAAGGTGGAAAGAAATAACCAACCCTGCAAAGTTATCCTCTGACCTCCACACAATGTGCATGTGTGTCCCCTCGACACACACCATGTAAATACACAACAGCGAAATAAATAAGTGGATAGACAAATAAATGGCTTCAGAAATGGTTCAAGAACATGCCCTGCGCTTGCAGAGGACCAAGTTGAATTCCCAATAGCCATGTTGGGGAGCTCATAACCTCCTGTCACTCTAGCTCCAGGGTCACCCAAAGCCTTCCAAGGGCACCTGCACTCACATGAGCATAAACACACATGCACACATGCACAATTAAAGATCGTTTAACTCTGTAAAATAGATTTTAAAAAAAGAAGCAGCAGCAAATGGGAAGTCATGCTATAAGACAGACCCAGGCACAGGCTGCAGCCTGAGCCCCACCCATCAAGGACCCCAGCCAAGTGCTGTGACCTCCGCCACCACTGTGGCTCAGCAACCAGATGGCAAAGATTCTTCCTTCCCCACAGCCCAGGCAGGCTGTGAACAGGCCGCGTCAAGAGTGGTCCTCGTCGGCCAAGCCCTAGGGCCCAAAGCTGCCTTGTTCCGGCAAATGATGACTTTTTAATTTTGAGCCTTTGGTCCCCGATGAGAGAAGTGGAGAGAGAATTAAGGATGACATCTGGATCCTGGAAATCAGAGAGACCTTGGGCAGGGGATGACCTTGAGAGGTCGTGTGTGTGTGTGTGTGTGTGTGTGTGTGTGTGTGTGTGTGTGCGTGTGCGCGTGTGCGTGTGTGTGTGTGTGTGTGTGTGTGTGTGTGTGTCTCTGCCTGCCTGTTTCTCTTCTTTGTCCAAGGCCCATACTGGGTATCTCCTTCAAGATTTTCTGAACTGACTGTACCACTGTTTTCTCTGTGCCTCTGTCTCTCCGTCTCTGTCTCTACCTCTCTTGATATCCCTCCCTCTCTCTCCCCTCCTTCTCCCCACACGTCCCCCTCTTGCTCCTTTGAGCACCTCTAAAATACTCCAAAATTGATTCTTAGAGGCAGGCCCCGAGTGAACTAGGAGATAGACAAATACATTCAAACACATTAAAGCCTTGGCTTTGAGTCCCTAAGTGGCTGTCACCTTGCAGAAGTCACTTGGTCTTGCCGGGCTGTTGTAACCTAAAATGAGGAGAAATCTCACCCCTGTTTGCTCACAGTGTTGTTAAGAGGGTTTAAGGCAGTAATGGAATCAAATGCATTTTGTAAAACTGACATGGAAGAAAAACAGAGGATGCTTTCCTTGTTGATGCTGCAACCTTTTCTGTTGCAAAATTATCGAGGGAGAGACAGCACCACACTCCTGACGTCCCGGGAACTAAGGCAGAACCTCCATACCCATTCTCAGATCCTCTCCAATTTGGTCTGCTCAGAAGGCAGTAAGAACATCAGAACCCATTACATAGATTCAGGAACTGAGACCCAAAGAATCTCCCATCCTAGCATATGTTCCAAGCTTTGGAAAGAAGCCAGATCTCATTATAACTGCTAGCAGAAAGCCTCGTATAAATAACATAAAGAACATAGTCAGTTGGTATTAGGTTCAAATCCCAGCTCAGCTGTTTACTTGACTACAGACCCTGAGACAAATCACTGATCCTTTCTAACCCTCATGTGAAAGTGAAGACCAGAGACCCCACCTCACAGGCTGTCTGTGGGCTGTGGCTGTAGCCATTATGGCTGTGGCTCGGTGCTAGGACCCTGGCTAACATCCACAAGCTGTGAGGCAGACTGTGGAGCTTAGCAGCATACCTCAAGTCTCCGCACAACAAGGGCAGAGGGGAGTGGGGGAAAGTGCCACTGGTTCTGTTCTCACTGCTCTGGTCTTATTAAATTGTCATAATTTAAAGCTAAGGGGAAAAAAATCACACAGAATGAAAGGCCGTATGCACAAAGCAATTAAAGAGACTAGGAAAATGGCAGGACTGCCAGCCTCGAGACAGGAAGCACGTTTGAAGGTGGAAGTAAGCTTGAAGTCTGCCCTGGCGAGCGGAAGAGTTCTCACTGTCCAGTAACGAGCAACACGGCCGCCTGTCCACAGTCTCCGCAGGCGACTAGCTGCAAGGACCCTTACATAAGCGAGGTCACAGAGTGAACTGTGAGTTAGCAAAATGAAGAACCGCCATCCAGGAACTCTTCTCATTACAGGGGTCACTCCGGGCTTTTGCTGCCTGTCCCCAGGGCACAAGGACCAATGGCATAAGCCCTGGCCGGCCCAGAAGCACAGATCGATGACAGCTCCCCAGCTCTGCGTCCTCAGCGATGCCCACACCGGCACCACTGATAGACGACTCTCTTCGCTGTCGTGGGGTCTGCAATCCCCGTGGCTTTCGGCGGAGCCCCTGGGAGAGCTAAGATGTCTCTTCAAACCCCTCTTCTCTACTGTCCCTTTAGCATATCTACTTCACTAATGATGGCATTTTCCCCAAGTGGCAATGACAAGAGAAATTAGTTCACGGCCCTTGGCAACTGAACGTTGAGCATTCCGATTAAACTTTCAAGGGGAAAATGCAACCCATGCATGCAGGAAATCACTTGGTATTTGGAAAAGACTTCAGGGGAGAAGACGCCCCCCCAGGGGGCGAACTGGGAGGAGGCAGGGGCCAGAAACAGGCAGACCTGCATGCTTAGATGCACGAGGCTATCCACGCATGGGAGGCAAGGGGGACCTTGGCAGAGATCATGGAGGCTTAACCGCTCCTCAGGCTGGGCGCTGACTGTAATGCCTCCGCTGATTGGCTGAGCACAGCGCTCCTCCACAGTCCTTCCCGGCTCCTCCCCGCACCACCCATTTCCACTGACTGGAAATTATTAAGAAAGCCTGGCATTAAGCAGAACACGGCAAAGCTTACTTCCTGTGCCCCTGGCCCTACCCTTGGTGGCTTTACAGGCAGGGAACTCAACCTTCTGAAGGTAGAGCCAGTAGAGCCTGCAAGTGGCCCACGGAGGCATGCAGATGAGACAGAGCAAACTTCCCTGGGGCTCGGGCAGTCTCTGTGTCTTCCGCATTGCTAAGCATATAGCCGGGTTTAGGGATCAAAAGAATCGTGGTCTGAACCCTTGCAGCCGTGTTCTGTTCCACTCTACACAATACCAGGGTGTGCAGTTCCCACCAGTGCCTGGGGATCCTCCCGGAGTTGAGCCGCATACAGCTGTTTGCAGCAGCCTGGGACCTCTGACATTTGAGTCTATTTTCTCTTATTACTGCACACACACTGCTTGGGCACAGCACATACTTGGCCTTCAACATATGGCTGTCACACATATGCATAAGAGAAGAGGGGTACAAAGGGGAGTCTCAGCTCCCACAGAGTTCCAAAAGCCACAGGGACTACAGACCCCCCCAGTTCCACAAAGGATTGTCAGGGGCACAGGTGTGAGCATTACTGAAGAAGTCGATTTGTACTCCTGGGGGGGAGCATGGCTTACTCTGTCGGTATAATAGTAAAAAAAAAAAAATTGATAAATTTAATGTAATTAATGTCTGAATGTTAGGCATTATGCCAGTCAGCCTTTCCTATCCTATGCTCCCTTTTCTCCATCACGGTTGCTAGTCTGAACTTCCTGCGAGCGAGCGAGCGAGCGAGAGAGAGAGAGAGAGAGAGAGAGAGAGATTTTGAGTATCCTCATATTCTCCACATAAGGAGACTCAGACTCAAACCAACTCTGGTTGTTTCTAAAGTTCCTGGTTTCTGGACCTTTGACTTCTTCATCTATAAAATGAGGCTACTGTACTTTGATCTCTAAAATGTGCCAGCCAAGTCATTCAGGCTAAGAAGGCAAGCCCCTCAGACTGAGGCCCACGCAATGCTCAAAGGAAGATGCCAGAGACTGCTTCCTCTCTGTCCCTTTTGTAGCTGGATCCAGTCTCAGAAGAGTGTTCATTTCGAGGTAACAGTATGCTACCCAGAGCTCCATGTAAAGCCAAGCACCAGATGCAGTCTCAGAATCCAACGTTCTGATTGGCCAGCAAGAGTAAGACCCACCCATAACACAACCCCATAGGCTGAGAGTTGGAAAGCAATGGTTCTCCAATGTAGATTTGAGTAAATGCTGTAACAGTATATTATTGTGAAAATAATACATTCTAAAAGACTGGAACTTTTGCTGGACCTTACCGCCGGAGATAATGGTACTCCTTAAGATCATCTAAGACATAAGACTGCTGTCCTACTGCGTACCTAGCCTGTTTAACTTGCCTTTAAGAGAACAGCTTAACAGCCAACTTTCCTAGCACTGGATTTCCCATGTAATCAGCTTTTACACTCTAAGCTAATGTATAATTGTAATCTTGAGATACAGACTCTTCCATTCCTCTGACCCACAAGTAATAGTAATGCATGTGTGTGTGTGTGTGTCTGTATGTTGTGTGTATTATGGTATTATGTATTATGTATTATGGTAATATAAATACTAAAAGCAACAAATAGGTTGAAAAGAAATTGTAAGCCGGGTGGTGGTGGTGCACGCCTGTAATCCCAGCACTTGGGAGGCAGAGGCAGGTGGATTTCTGAGTTCGAAGTCAACCTGGTCTACAGAGTGAGTTCCAGGACAGCCAGGGCTAAACAGAGAAACCCTGTCTCAAAAAAACCAAATCCAAAAAAAAAAAAGCCAAAAAAAGAAAAGAAAAGAAACTGTACAAAGCAAATACCCACCATAAGTGCTGAAAGCAACATCATGGATACAGACCGATAAGTCTATGTGCTGCGGTGTTTGCAATACTGTTATTGTTGGGGTCAATTGGCTTCAGGAAAATTCAATCCTTTGTCAAACAACAACAAAACCTGTTAATCATTTCTGTAAAGTGTCCCTCATTCCTTCCCCATGTTAGGTACAGATAGAGGAGACAGACAGTATTTAGCAAAGCACAGGGACGCAGAATCAAACTCATACAACAGACGGATTATGGACAGGCCAGAAGCCGTAAGCTACAGAGATGGAGAGAGAGAGTTCACATCTGGACTCACTTCTGGCCAAACTACCCCAAGAGGAAATGCACTGCTTTCTTTCCTCAGTGTGACACCAACACATTTTGGGTGCACTGGAGTTATCACTGATGCATCTGAATCAACACATTTTTGAAAGAAAATGTAGTCACATGCTAAGGGGAAATTCCACGTTCAGATAGTGGAGCCATGGCAAGACCCACCCATACCACAGCCTCATAGGCTGAAAGTTGGGAAGCAAATGGTTCTGCAGAGTGAGCATGATGGTTCATGTCTGTAACCCTGGCACTCAGGGGGGCAAGAAAATTGCCAGCAGGTTAGCCTTGGCTATATTTCAAGACTGGATTAAAAAAAAAAAAAAAAAAAAAAACACAGAAACAAAAGCTGGGCATGGTTCTGACTGTAATCCCAGTGCTCGAAGGCTGGGGCAGGAGTGTTTCCAGAAGTTTAAGGCTAGCCTTGTCTACAAAGTACAGCTTTGTCTCAACCACACACCCCCAAAGAGAGACAATATGGAGGCAAGAAAGGCAGCTCTCTAGTATATATCTGGAATGGATGGATACTGGATTTCCTGAGACTAAGGAATAAATCCCAGGATCTTGAGAGTTGGAGGCATCAGGTAGAGCTGGTACCATGGGAGTTCTGTGGTATTAAAACACACAGACAATGCCAGACCACAGCTACAAAAACTATGAGGGTCTGTCGTTGCTTTCTTTCACATTTGGTTTTTTGGCATAGAGTCTCACTGTCACCAGGAAGGTCTCTAGGCTAGCCTCAAAATTAAGCAATTCTGAGTTCTGGGATTATAGGCACAAACCACTATAGCAATGGCATATTTTTTTCCATTTAAAAATTAGTTTTTAAATTATCTTCATTGGGTATATTGCTGCTGTATGAGAACATTTTTATTTTGAGTATCCTCATATTCCTCTACCCTACCCTCCCCATCCCATTTGTTTCCTTTCTTCTCCTGGACAAATTAGCTATTATGTCCATGTAAATGTACATATTATAAATGTACAAATATAGCTATAAAATCTAGGATCCACAAATGAGTGGAAACACGTTTCTCGGTGGCTAGTAAACTTTATCTGGTTATTTCCAGCTGTCTCCATTTTCCTGTAAACAATATAGCTTCATTCTTCTTCATAACTAAAAACCCTGTGTGTGTTTGTGTATGTGCCTATGTGTGTATGTATGTGTATGTGTTTATAAGTGTATGTATATGGTGTATGTGCTTATATGTATATGTATATATGTATATCTGTGTATGTGTATGTGCTTATATATGTGTATGTACATGTGTGTATATGTGTATACGTGTAAGTGAATATATGTGTGTATGTGTATATGTATGTGTGTATATATGTGTATATGCATGTGTTATACTTTATTCATCCCTCTGTCATTAGACTCCTCAGTTAACCCTACAAATCAATTATTATTCAGTAAATACTGAGGTATTCTTGGTGCAAACTCTCAATGAAGTGACAATTTCCAACCAAGACACCAACACAGTGTAATGTTGCTAACCACAAAGTAGATGCAGAATTGACCAAAAACATGAATTCACACAGTTCTACAAGCTACGTGTCTCATTCACACTTGAGGGAGGAGCATATTTCCTCGTGGTGTGGATAAATTCCCCACCTGCGGCCAAGCTGCGGGGCAATGCTATCAGAAGCTCTTGGGGGGGGGCACCTGGGTTTTGTGACAATTTTCTTTCTTTGTTTTTAAAATAGGGTCTCACACAGTAGCCTAGGCTAGCCTAGAACTATGTAACCTAGGCTGGCACTGAAGTTGCAGCTATCCTCCTGGCTCAGCCTCTTGAGTGTTGGGAATACAAGCAGGGGCCACACCATGCCACACGCTGACAACCTTCTGACAGTTGAGTGTACACTGCCGGGCAAAAGCAAGGCCTTTCCATAATCATACGATGCTGCTCTGTGTGTGGCTTGCAGTGCACCGATAATCTCACTAGGCTCGAGAACAGCAGCTTGGGGGCTGGAATGATACTTAGTGGTTAAAAGCCCTAGCTGCTCTTTTAAAAGACTGAGATTCAAGTCTCAGCACCCCTTTGGTGGCTCACAAGCATCAGTAAATCTACTCCAGGGGGATCCAGTGCCCTCTTCTGGCCTCCAAGGGCTCTACACATACTTGGCACACAGACATACACTACTGCAAAACACCAATATAACCCCCCCCAAAAAAATTTTTTTTAAAAAAAGGTATGACTTCAGAGTCAGAGTAGTAGTACATGTCATCTAAACACTTTGGATGTGAGGGCAGAAGGGTCATGGGTTCCAGGCTAGTGTCTCAAAAGACCATACGTGGATGCCGGTAGGGCACAGAATCCACCCCCCAAAAGTGTAATTTTGTGTCTCTTCTTTCTTCTTTCTTTTGTTTAAAAACAAAACAAAAGGAAAAAAACAAAACAAAACAAAAAAAAAACAGGATTTTACTGTGTAGTCCACACTGACCAGAGAGCTGTGATCCTGCCTCAGCCCTTAGAACACGGAGGACACAGGTAAGTGCTGCCATACACATCTGCTTTGAGGCTCTCGGCAGGCACAGAGAAGGCAGAGACCTCGGCTGGTAGTGAAGGGGAGGACGGAGGACTGTGCTCCTCCTCAGTGATCTTATTGGTCAAGTGTTATTTGAGCCACTAATGCTGTGATTTTTTGTTTTTCTTTTACTTCTTTTCTTATTTTCTTTAAAGCAAGGTCAGGAAAAAAAAGGTAGGGCAAGATGAGGAAGAAGCCCATAATGTCTGGCGGAATACAGTTGTGACCCTGAGGGTTGACGGAGCCAGCCTCCCCAGCCGGGGGAAGCCACAAGGTTTGCAGATAATGAAACAGATTGATCTAACACAGGGAGAGCCCAAGGCTGCTCCAACTCCAAGAAGAAGAGACAGCAGCTTCCACGATGTGCTTTAAGGCTCCTAATGGGGACACATTAGGGAGTGGAGAGCTGAACCGCCTGCACTAATTGCCAGGAGAAACACTTGGTAACAGACCTCTTTTCCCCTGAAGGGAGAAGACAGAGGCGAGGCGTTGGGCCCTGGGCTCTAAAGGTGGGGGACCGGGCGTTCTCAGGTAGAGTCCGCCGGAACCCGCTGTTCTGAACAGCCCAGCGCTTTGTGCAAGAGTATGGGGGGAGGGGGAGAAGAATTGGAGTGGGAGGGCGTAGATAACTGAGAAGGGCTTTCCTGAAGGATTTTGGAGTCTAAACAATATAAGATCTCCTCACCCCTGTCCTTCGTATTTCTGTAGCTGCCAGTGGAAATGATTCTCTGTGACAGACCTATTGAGCATACACTCGAATGGAACCGTGAACTGGGGAGCTGAGGGGGGTGGGCGGAGGGTGCGGGCAGGGACTGTGTGGGGAGGATGTTCTGACAGTTTAAAGCTGCTGCCTTCCTCTGGTTCTCTGAGAAGAGGATGGGGAGGTTTCCCATCTTCCTGCAACCCCATCCCCCCGAAGCTGGCAGTGGTGACACCTCTCCGAATCAGGCCCCTGGGAAGGGAAGGGGCTGTGGCACATGCAGCGGGAGTCTTGAAATCCAAGCAGGTGGAGAATGACTGTCAGAGTGAGAGGGAAGAGGGACCTGGAGAGGCGAAGGTGGAGAGGGAGAAGAGGAAGATGGCTGCCAGCCAAGGGGAGATAAATAAGAGGCTGGGGGAACCGAGTTCAAGGTCCCCATCCCCAGGGTCATCTGATCATCCCATCATTCAGGTCATCCAGGGTCCCAGGGGCGTGGCGACCTGACAGACAGTTGTCCCTTGGCTCCCTGAGCCGGGCTGAGATCTCCGCGGTCCCTTCGATCCCTGGCGTCAGATCGATGGCCTGAGCCGCTGTGTGCTTCCCCACCGGGCCGGCAAAGCCCGATAAGTGAGAGCAATTGGGCCTGGCGACAGCGAGGCACATCCTCTCAGCGCGGGTGCCGGGGCTCAGCTCGACGCAATTAGAGCTGAGTGTCTAAATCGGCCAGGCCCGCGGCGGAGCATGTCCAGGCTCCCCGCCCGCCAGCCCCACAGCCACCCGCCAGCCCCGGGAGGCCACGCACCACGCCTGGCTTCGGCCTCTCCCTGCCTAGGCTGTGCCACCCCCATCCTGTTCCCTGGGTCTGCCCTTTCCCTTCCCGGGCCAAAGGATGCCGCTTCTGTGCTGGACACGGTGCCTTCTGAGTTTATTTGGTCCCAGAGATTCCAGGGCAGTAAATTCGGCCAGCTCCCCGAAGCACGCTGATGGTGTAATGCTAATTTCTCAGTGAAGGAAACACCTTTGCACACTAAGAGTGAGGAGCCAGGGCTTGCGCCTGACCTCTGACTTCAGCATCTCCAGCTCCGGGAATCACACTCAGTGTTTTCACCAGACCCAGAACAAAACGATGTATTCTATCAAGTACCTAGGCTAGAGGATGATTGCAGGAAACTCAGACTTTCCGCGACATAAATCTTTCCTCCACTGGCTCTCCAATCCTTTTGAGGGAAGCCTATAAATTCGTCTGCCCGCCCCTGTGAACATCCTCCGTTGATGGAACTCTGTCCCTGCTGTGCCCAGCAGATAGCTGGGGAGAGCACAGCAGGGGCCAGAGCCTTGATGAGCCCGGAAGAGCAGAAGAGCTACACAGAAAAAAAAGCCACCAGCTGTTGATGCGACTTTGTAGCCAAACCTAGAGTGGGTTAAAGCCGAAGATACAAAGGGAGGATCAGATCAGATCGTAGCTGCAATGGAGTTACCTGGCTATAGCCATGGTAAATTGAAAACACAATCTGAAATACATTTACTATAGCTACCTACCAAATGTCATAGCCTAGCCTGGCTTCAGCTTGCCCAGAAGGCTCACATTAACCTACACCTGGGCAAAACCAGGTAATGCAAAGCTGGCTTTCTAAGGCTGATGGTCTCGTTTGTTCTCAGAGATGAGTGTTTCATAGACAAGCTATGCCAAAAGAAAACCACAGCATCCAAAGCCCACAGACAGCAGAGCCCACTGCAGAGCATTGGGTATTTATTTGCCTTCACGATCTCATTCTTCTCCCTGGCCTAGAGACTTCAGATTTTCAGGGAACTTCTTCTGAATGTGCATCACCGTTCTAACATCATAAATCTGGAAAAGTTTTAAGTCAAATCACAGTAGGTTGAGGATCGTCTATAATCCAATCATCCCATTTTTCAGATGGGGAAACTGAGGCCTGAAAGTCATGGTTGTATGACGGGAACAGAAAGGCAGGTGGCCATCGTCATTTCGGATGCATGACCGTTGAATGCTGTCGCCTGAAGGGAGCCAGAGTCAAAGCCCAAAAACCTCTATCTAGCACCTTGGAGAGCTGCCCTAATGCTGAAGAAAGAGGAGACAAGAACACTGGATCCTCCTCCTCCTCTCCTCATCCATGTTCTCCTGGAGAGTGACATGGATTGAGAGGATATTTTAGTCTTTATCTTCTTCTGGAATTGTTTACTTCAGTTACGGATTCAATCCGAATTCACTTCCTAGCTTAAGGACATAGACATTTTCAAGGATCCTGGTTTGGGCTTTCTTTCCCCCTCCCCCCCTCCTTTTTTTTTTTTTTCCTCTGAAGTAGGTTTTCTTGTTTTTAGAGCAGTTTTCGGTTAGCAGCATTAAGCAAAGCACACAGATTCCTCACACTCCCTCTGCTTGCGCATGCACACAGCCTCCGCCACGCCCAGCACCTCCCACAGCAGTACATTTCTAGGGTTTCCGTGCTCTTAATGTTCGAGGCCCTCTCCGAAATTCACATGCTGGAAGCCAATCTGCAATATAATAGAATTAAGCAGAGACCTTGAAAGATCGAGGTCACGAGGGCTCTGCTTTGAGGCTTTCACAGTGCTCTCATAAAGAGATCTGAGGTATCTGTGTTTGCCTCCTCTGCCACATGACTGTACACAGAAGACGCCAGCTGTGAGGGATGTGCACTTGTAGACAATGGTTCTTCTGGGGCGTTGGTCTTGGACTTTCCAGGCTGCGGAACAATACATTTCTATTGTCTGCTCAGCAAGCAATTGCCTGAATAGTCTCACGCGGTGAAGCTACATTGACACATCACTTGCCACTCAAAGCCTTGGCATGCATTCCCTGGGCCTGAATAAACGTACAATATGCATCCACCACAACCTTGTCACAGAGTGGACTCGCTGCCCTCCAAATCTTCCATGCTCTGCCCCTCTAACTCGCTGGTAGCATTTTTTTTTTTTTTACCTTTTCCAGAATGTCATGTAATTGGTGTAATATGGTGACACACTCTCAGATTTACTTCTTTTACTTTGGGATGTGTGGAGATTCCTTTATATCCTTGCATTACTCAGTAGCTCATTTCTTTCTTTTGCTAAGTAATACTCCAGCATCTGGGTGTACCACAGTTAATTCACCCATCCACCTACCGAAGGGTACATTGATTCCATCTAAATATTGGCAATTACAGATAAGCTCTTTTGGAGGAACACCAACATTGGTTAGATTACTGAGTTATATTATATGCCTTAGTGGATGTGGGGGTGGGGGACCCTGTGTCAGGATAATTTCAGGAAAGAAGGCTTTATTTGGCTCAGAGCCCACCCCAGGGAGAACACTGGGGCAGTAGGAACTTGAAGCAGCTAATCATGTGTCCTCTGCCATCAGAAAGGACGAGGCAATGGACACTACCTCTCACCTCACTTTCCCCGCTGCACACGGTCCTGAATCTTGCACAGGGAATAGTGTGGACCGCAGTTAAGATGGACTTCTGAGGCTGGAAAGGCGGCTCAATTGTTAAGAGGACTTGCTGCTCCTCAGAAGACTTATGTTCGGTTCCCAGTACCCATATTAGAAGGCTCGCATCCAGTTCCAGGAGAGTTCTGATGCCTATTCAGGCACTGTATGCACATAGATACACCAAAATGCACGCATGTATACACACACACATACACACACACATACACACACACACACACACACACACACTACTTTTTCCACATCAACTAACCTAATCAAGACAATCCCTTCACTGACTTTAACCTTAATATAAAAAAAACCCTCACAGGTGTGCCCACAGGTGTGCCCACAGGTGTACCCACAGGTGTGCCCACAGGTGTACCCACAGGTGTGCCCACAGTTGTCCTCACAGGTGTCCTAGGTGATTCTAGCTCCTGTCACTCTGTCGACACTGCCTATCACATACAGTAAACACCTGCTTGCTTCTTACAGAAGTTACTCAGTGAACAAGCTAACATTCCTGTTGACTGTGTTCTCATCAGCATCTGATATGGTCTCTGTTCTAGACCTGGTCATTCCAATAGTTGTATGTTAGTGTCTCATTAATTTACATTGCCCCAAGGACATATGACATGGATTATCTTTTTATATATTATAGCTATCTGCATATCTTTTATTATTATTATTATTATTATTATTTATTCTATATTCTTTGTTTACATTCCAAAGGCTTTCCCCTTTCCCAGTTACCCCCTCACCATATGTCCCATAAGTCCTCTCCCCCCACCACCTATTCTGATCTTAACAGGGTTGTTTCTGTTCTGGTTAATCAGCTTTTAAAGAATGATTTCTATATTCTGGATAACCGTCCATCATTAGATACGTCTTATGAAAATACTCACTTCCAGACTGTGTCTTGCCACTTCCTTCTCTTCTTCCCACGGAGCAGAACATCTGAATTGTAATGAAGTCCTGCTCATCAGTTCTTTGATTCATAAACCATGCCTTCGGTATTACCTTTCAAAAGTCTTTCCCATCCATGGTCGAACATGGTGACACATGTGTTTAATCTCGGTATTTCACGGACTGAGGCAAGAGGATCAGGGGTTCAAGGCCAGTCTTGGATAATAGTGACTCTGAGGCCAGCTGAAGCTATGAGAGTCTGCATTTTATAAAAGGTAATTGCCAAACAGCATCGTATGAATAATCTATTTCATGTCCTACAAATTTTTGGGTTTGCATTTATGTTGATGATCCACTGGATTTAACTTAGATGACAGATGTAACATCTATGCCCAGATGTGTAGTTTACACATGCATAGCCCGTTGTTTGGTGCTATTTGTTGGAAAAAGAATATTTTCTCCACTGACAAAACCTTTTGCTCTTTGTCAAAAGTGAAGTGTCTATCTCTGTGTATCTATTAAAAGCTGTCTAGTCCGTTCTATTTGTCTGTCTCTTTATTCGCCAATACCTCACTATCTTGTGACCAGCGTTATTTAATAATTCATTTTGAGATCACATAGCTCCAGTCCTCTGACATTTTTGCCTTTGATATTGAGTTGGTTTTACTGAGCCTTTTGCCACTTCACATATTCTTGAGACAGGGTCTCATGATAACCAAGACTTGCCTGGAATTCACTACGTAAACCAGTCTGGCCTCAAATACGTAGAGTTCTGACAGCTGAATTTATATTTTTCTAGATTTATGCAAAAGTATTTCATTTGTGTGTGTTAATACGTTTTTAAATGTCAAAGTACATTTGTTTGTTAGTAATACTATATAAGAATTGATTTAACACGTTAAGTTTATACCCCAAAGCCTTGCTGCAGGTCATTGCTGCTTTCTTGAAAGATTTTTCTCTATTCTTTTAGACTTTTGATAGATAATCTAGTAATCTATGAACAATGACAGTTTAACTTCTTCTCAGTCAGTATATCTTTTACCTGCTTGTCACATCGAGTTGGGACTACCAGTATAATTTTGAGAAGGAATGAGCAAGACTGGAAATTCTTGTTTTGTTCTGTTGTGAGCAGAAAGGTTGGTTTGTTGGCATTACTGGGGCTAGCTGGAGGTGTTGTAGCTTTTCCTTGTGAAGTAGATGACAGTTATTTTCTTTCTCTACGGTTTTTAAAATCATGAATGAGTGTTGGATCCGGTCAACTAACTTTTCTTCATCTATTACACAGTAATAAGGTGTTTCTACTTAGCTTGCACATGGTGTCAATTACATTGGCTAATATTAAAATGCTAGATCAATCTTGCATGCCTGGAATAAATTCCTCTCGTTTTCGACTTAGAAATCTTTGTAAACAACATTGTATTCAATTTGTCAATATTTTGCTGCAGATTTTTGTGTGGACTTCATGAGAAATATTGCTCATATGTTTTCTTTCTCATTGTATCTTTTGTCTATCCTGGGCACTGGGTAATGCTGTTCTCATAGGATGAACTAGAGAATGCTTCTTCTGTTTCTGTCTTCTGAAAAATTTTGTAGAGAATTAATTCCTTTTTTTTCAAGTTAAGTTTTGTGTCTTTCTTTTCATTTAGTTCAAAATATTTTTAAATTTCTCTTGATATCTGCTTTCTAACTCAGATGTTACTTAAATGTGTGTTATGAAATCTCCAACAACATAAGAAATATCCAGTTATCATTCTGTAACTGATTTATAGGTAATTTAGTTATAGCTCGAAAACAGGCATCACATGACTTCTGTCTCTTAGATATGCTAATATGACTGAGAATGTTTATGATCTATGTGAGCTGGACAAGAACATCTATTCTGCTTTTTGTGAATTAATTACTCTATGGGATGCCCATTGTGACCACTTGACCGATGCTTCTGTTAACTCCAGGATGTCCTTACGGACTTTTGCCTGCTAGGTTGGTACATTTCTGATGGAGATGCTGAAGTTGCCAATTGCCTGAGCATATTCCTTCTTTTCTCCTTGAAACTCAAGCAGCATTTGCCTCATATACTTTGATGCTCTGCTGTTATGTGCATATACATGCAGAATGACATTGTGTTGGAGAGAGTCTCCCGTTAATGTTACATCATAACCCTCTTTGTCCTTGTAACTTTCTTTGTTCTGAAATTCAGAATTAAATTGACCTATTTATGTATGGTTTTTAAATGGGGTCTCATGTAGCCCAGACTACTTCAAACGGTGCAGCTGGGGATTACTTTGATTGTTGGTTCTCCTGTGTCTACCTCTGAGTGCTGGGTTACAAAGTGTGCACCCTCACATGTGCTTCTCTGCAGACACTGGGGACTGACCCCAAGGGTTCTGGGTACAAGCTAGGCAAGCACTCCATCAACTGCATCCCCAGCCCCACTTCCTGCTGATTAGTGCTCTTATGGATTTATCCAGGTATTTACTTGTGATCTATGGTCAAACGCTTATAGAGATGTAAGGCACATTTAGGTTTTCTTGTGCTTAACTCATAGCTGAGTCTTAGATTCAGGTTTGCTGGCCAAGTCTGTCAGTGGCCATATTTACAACAATCTTGAGGATGATTTGAGCTGAGCTGGCTCTATCCAGCATGTGAGTCCTGTTTTCTACTGAAAACAGAGGCCCTACCTCTTTCTTGTTTCTGTCTTCTGCTAGTTTTCTGCATTTATGTAGTTCAGTTTTCTCCTTTCTTAGCAAATACATACTTAAATGTATGTATGTATGTGTTCTTTTTATTTTTGCTTTGTTCCACGGTTGTCGTACAGTTTTCAGGGTGCACGCAACTTTGAGTCAACCCTACACCACCTCCTGGGTCGGGTAAGAACATGGGGTACTGACGAAGTAACCCGAACTCCTTCTCTCGCCCCTAGACTCACTGCTCATTTATCTCATTTGAGTAACAGTATAAATAATTACATACGCACACATAAACATGAGGGCATGCCGAAATACACGTGCATAAATAACTGTGAGTCACTAGCATTGTTTCAAACAAATTACTACATCAGTTAAGAGTAAGACAATCAAGTGAGGATTGACAAGACAGAGTAATCCTCAGTGGATCAAGGCACTCACCACCAAGTCTGATGACCTGAGTTGGATCCCTGGAAACTACATGGTAGAAAACTTCCAACCTACACACACACACACACACACACACACACACACACACACACACACACACACACGAGTAAGCAAATGTAATAAAGATTTTTAAAAGAAAATGAAATTGTCTTAATTGACTTTCCTCCATCCTCTTCTGACCTAACCCTCGCTTACCTGCCTTTCCTCGTGTGAGCTCAGGTCACGACCTATGTCATATCCCTCCTCTTTTCTCTGAAGAACTTCTTTTGACATTTCTTGTAAGGATTATCTACAGGCCACACGCTTCCTGAAACTCTTTTTTTTCTGAAAATAAAAATGCTCTTCATTTCCCGGTGGCTTCTGAATTGTACCAAATGCAGAACTCATCGCATCTGTGGTTTCTGAGAAGTAGGATATGACTCTCGTTGGTCTTGAACAGAAAAGATAACGTTTTTTTCTTATGTCTTCTTTGGAAAAATTTTTAACACAAAAATTATGTAAAATACATAACATGATATTTTGATATGCACACATGATGAGGAGTGGTAAGTCATCAATTATACCTACATTCATGTCACCTCAAGATTACCTTTTGGGTTTGTGGAGTGAGAACACATGTCTACCCTCCGTGTGTTTCAAGGACACGATACACACTGCAGTGTTCCTAACTTCTTGGTTTTAGTCATTTTTTTTTTCACCATTGTGACGAAAGATGGAATAGATCATTATAAAGATGAGATGTTTTACCTCACGAACCTCCCGCCTCTTGCTTTTAGGCCTGTGATAAATCCATGCCTGGCAGGGAGTATGAAGCAGAAATATGCTCACTTCATGGCACTGAGAAAGCAGAGAAAGACCCAGGTTGGGGTTCCAGGCCCCTTCTAACTAGGTGCCAGCCCTTAAAGACCTCCCAGGACTACTGTGAACCTTTGGAAGTCATTCTCGTCAACAGCACATAGGCACCATACCATATAGGAAAATACCAGAGTTCCCTCACCCTACCAAGCAGAGCCTGCACTCTGACCGGCAGCTCCCACCCCCTCCACTCCCAGTGCTGGCAGCTGCCATTCCGCTCTCGGCTTCTCTTCTGTTGACTTTTTCAGAGACTGCACATCAGTGAGACCATGTGATGCCTGTCCTCCGGTTTTAGCTCTGTCCTTGTAGCATAGTTTTCTCCAGGATCAGATCTATCTTTGCATTTTTCTGTCATGCTCTGAGCCTCGTGACAGGCTGAAAGGCAAGAGGCAGGAGACTGTGGATGGAAACTTCTGGAGCCGTGAGCTAAATTCAAGCTTCTCTCTTCACAATTCATTCTTGGTGTTGCTACAGAGTTGGAAAGCTGACTAAAATGGAATGCTATCCTTCTTTTTAACGGCTGGATACTATTCTACTGAGCACATGACATACTTCTTATCTGTGAGTGGGGATTTGGGTTGTTTCTCATCTTGACTGTTGTTACCAATGCTGAGCTGAGCATACGCATTCTATCCCTCTTTGGAATACTGAATACATATCTTTGGAGAACATATGCAGTGTGAGCTTTGCTAGACCTTATGGTAATTTTTTATAATCTTTATGTGTATGAATGGTGTGTACAGTGTGTATGTGTGCACATGTGTGCGCACATGTGTATATGTGTGTTTGTGTATGTGTGTGTGTGTGTGTGTGTGTGTGTGTGTGTGTGTTCACTGTGTGAAGGGGGGCAGGCATGAGCCACAACTCATATGCATGTAGAAATCAAGGATATACTTGGGTTTCTTTTGCCTTTTTCCGAGATAAAGTCTCTTAATATTGTCTGCTGTCTATGTCAGGCTAGCTAGCATGCTAGCTTACAGGAATTCTCCTGTCTCTACTACTCACCATGGAAGTGCAGAAATATTAGACATACGGAGATTCGAGGTCAGGTCTTCACACTTGTACAGCAAGTCCTTTACCCCCTTCGTGGTCTCCCTCATCTTCATCTCGTGTGATATTATTTACAACGTTTTGTAGACATTCTGTGTTGTTTTCCATACTAGTTCTACCAGTTTATGTCTTCAATGATAATATTGAAAATTAGCTTTTGCACTCACACCAACACTTGTTAAAGTTGACCTTTTAGGGAGGTGGCAACACTCTGACCTTTGTCCACATGATCTACATCTGCATTTATACTGCAGGTCTCAGGAACTTCTCTGAAGCATTTCTTAGAAGGCAGGTGTGATGGTTCCTACATGATTGACCCAGGGAGTGACCCTATTAGGAGGTGTGGCCTTGTTTGAAGTAGATGTGTCACTGTGGGTGTGGGCTTAAGACCCTCACCCTAGTTGCCTGGAAGTCAGTCTTCCACTAGCAGCCTTCAGATGAAGATGTAGAACCTTCAGCTCCTCCTGCACCATGCCTGCCTAGATGCTGCAATGTTTCTGCCTTGATGACAATGAACTGAACCTCTGAGCCTGTAAGCCAGCCCCAATTAAAAGTTGTCTTTTATAAAACTTGCATTGATCATGGTGTCTGTTCACAGCAGTGAAACCCTAACTCAGACAGCAGGTCTCATGGTTGCCGACCTCAGCTGTTATCTGGGACAGGAGTCACTATTATTTCCTTTTTAGAAAGCAGATCTTTGCCTGCCACAGGATTCCTACTTGGTCAGATTTGGTGGGGGAGGGGAGAGCATTGACTTTGAGACAAAGTCTCTTTACCTGGTCCACAGTGACCTCCAACTAACTCTGCCTCAGCCTCCTGAGTGCTGGATTACAGGTGTGCACTCCATATCCAGCTCCTTTTAGCACTTTGAATATACCATCTGCCCTGTCTGGCCGTGAGCGAGCCACCAATAGTCTCGTGTAGGCTGTCCCTTCCATGTCACTTTTTCTTGCTGCTTTCAGATTTTCCTGCATTCTTGACTTCTGTCAATTTAATGACATCATGGTGGTTCTACTGGTCCTATGGTGGTCCTACTGGTTCAATGGTGTTCCTACTGGTCTTATGGTGATCCTACTGGTCCTATGGTGGTCCTACTGGTCTTATGGTGATCCTACTGGTCCTATGGTAGTCCTACTGGTCCTATAGTGGTCCTGCTCGTCCTATGATAGTCCTACTGATCCTATGGTGGTCCTATGGGTTCTATGATGGTCCTACTGGTCCTATGGTGGTCCTGCTGGTCCTATGGTGGTCCTATTGATCCTATGGTGGTCCTACTGGTTCTATAGTGGTCCTACAGGTCCTATTGGTTCTAAGGTGGTCCTACTGGTTCTATTATGGTCCTGCTGGTACTGTGGTGTTCCTGCTGGTCTTACGGGGCTCTACTGGTTATATGGTGGTCCTACTGGAGATATTTGAGCTTTGTGGTTCTGGGTGCTGAGTTCTCACCAAAAATGAGGGCTTCTCAGTCATTGTTTCTGTCCTTTGCTCTCTTCTTCTTCTTCTTAAATCCATACAATACATAGCTTATCCACTCTGTTTCCATTGCTTTTATGTTTCCTCCTTATCTGCATTATTTGACCTGGTCAGTTTGGAATTCACATTCTTCTGCCAGATTGGCTCTGCTGTTGACATTCACTGGACTTTTTGCTTTTTAAAAGTTCAGTAATTATGATATTCAGTTCCAGAATTACAGAATAATTATAAGTTCTGCTTGTTTGGTATTTTATTTTTCTTCTTTGTTGATCTTTCAGTTTTATTGTCACACCTTTCTATGTCATTTGCTTAGGTCACCTAGCTACTCTGAAACAATTACGTTTAATCTTTGTCCAAAAGTTTGTAGACCCTTGTTTCTTTCTGCTGTTGTTACTGCAGAGCCTGTTATACCTAGTGCTGTGTTTTTCTGGTTTTCTGTGTTTCTTGCAGCTCCACCTTGTTTTCATCAATCTCTGCTTCCAAACTTCACAGGCTGGCCTGGACAGACAAGGTCCTTCTCACAGGACTCAAAAGTACCAGCAGAGTGAAGACCGTGGGCTTTCAGATCCAGACCCAGGTCAGGATACCCAAGGTTGCTTATGCTGCGGAGCATGGGAAGCCATCTCAGCCGTGCATATAAAGGCTATGTCTACTGACACACAGATACACACAGGACAAGAGATTCCTGGTCAGGAGCTGGCTAAGGTAGATATGGTAGGCACAGTTGTGGTGGATGTTCAGTCCTGTGCTATGCATATAACACTGAAGTGAGCACCAATCCCTCGGGCTTGTGCACAGCAGTGACTAGAGCAGCCCTGCGACATACATACAATGGCATCTGAACACACTAGGTGAGACACCTGAGTGCTCTTCTGTAGCACAGATATGCATGCACTGGCAGGAGCTGATGGGAGAGCAGTGACTCCTACTCCAGTATGGGGGGGGGGGTGTACATAGTAGCTGTTAGGGCTGTGGTTCCAGTCCCAGACAAGCCTGGGTTAGTAAAGACTGGGAAGTCTCCTATAGTGGTCCCTAGAGCTGCGGGAGTGAAGGCTACTGAAATCTGCACTTTCCTCTGCCTCCTGGACTGACCTGGACAGGACACAGAACAATGCAGGCACATTGCTTCCTATATTTTCTGCAGCAGACAGAGCTGACTTCATCCCTGGAAGCTGACATCACTGTGATGGGATTTCACCTTCTGTGATGGTTTGTATATGCTTTTCCCAGGGAGTGGCACTATTAGTAGGTGTGGCCTTGTTGGAGTAGGTGTGTCACTGTGGGTGTGGGCTTAAGACCTTCACCCTAGTTGCCTGGAAGTCAGTCTTCTACTAGCAGCCTTCAGATGAAGGTGTAGAACTCTCAGCTCCTCCTGTACCATGCCTGCCTGGATGCTGCCATGTTTCTGCCTTGATGAAAATGGACTGAACCTCTGATCCTATAAGCCAACCCCAATTAAATGTTGTCTTTTATAAAACTTGCATTGGTCATGGTGTCTATTCACAGCAGTAAAACCCTAACTAAGACACCTTCTTAACACAAATCAAAGATTTTTAAAGTTATGTTTCTTCTACAGTTTGCAAGTGGTATGTCACAAAGTAGCATCTGTGAACAGTTCATCTGGCTTGATGTTCTCTGAACATCCTGGAGCCATTAATGGGGACATCGATTTGTGAGAAATCCATCAGTATTGTTTCAAAAGTTTCCTCTGTTCATTCCTTCTCCTTCTGCATTCCTCCTGGGCACGCTTACACCTTCTGTAGCCATCCCCTAAGGTGTCCCCTATCGTTTAGGACATGTTCCGATGAGAGCAGCAGCAGTTACATATCTGGGACCTACTGATGGGTGGCACTGTGTCAGTGGCTGCAACAGCCTCCCTCGTCACCTCTGTTTAACAGAACAAAGAACTGAGGCTCTGGCAGACACTATGTTGCCCAAGGTCACAGAAGTATTAGTTAGCTAATAAAAAGTCAAACCGGGGCAGGGTCCGACTTCTGACCACAATCTTTACCAACTAACGTTCCAGCTTGCAGGGCTCCTGACAGCATGCTCCCCAGTGGGGATAACAGAGAAGAAGGGTACAAGTTTAAATACCTGGGACTCTTAGCTCATCATACAGAGTAATTCCAGGCTTCATTACTCTGCCCACCAGTGACAAGCCAGGATGGCTCGCTCGGCCTCTCTACTCAGGCCTACTTCTGGCAAAGGCAGATCAATCTTAGGTCAGCAGCGGGGGTCACATTCATCTGTGTTCTGAAGCCCACATAACCTCAGTACACAGTGAGATCTCCTTCAGTTACAGTGTGCTGTAGGTCACATCCTTCTGCATTGCTTTGCTACTGGTGGCTTCTAGGTACAAAAACTTGGCATCCTTGACATTGCCAGAGGTAGGAACTTAAAATAGACTTGGATTCTAACTCCCAAAGACACGTGGCTTTCATCTCCAAAGAGTCACTCCTTAGGTCAACTGGGCCAGGCACCAACTGAAGGGAAAAGAGAGAGTCTCTACTCTTTTTTGGGGGTTTCAGGTCCAGTGATGATGCCAGAAGCCCTAAAATCCTGATGCAGCCTATTTATCCATCAAGCTGGAGTTGGGAACATGGAAGCAAAGGCCAGTTTCCTTTTCTCTCCCTCTGTGACTTCCAAGTCTCTTGTGGACTCTGATTCACTTTCATCGGTCTCAGGATAATCAGGCAGGTGCTTCAGATGGCTTGTATTTTTCAGTCACGTAATGAAAGCCATCACCCAGTGCACCTTTGGTATTTGCTAGATAAAACTTCCAGTTCTTCTGGAGTTATGTCAAAAAGTAGAAGAAATGAAAGAAAATAAGTATTGTTTGTGTGTGGTCACATAACTGGTACACTCGCTGGGCGTGGTGGCGCACACCTGTAATCCCAGCACTCGGGAGGCAGAGGCAGGCGGATTTCTGAGTTCGAGGCCAGCCTGGTCTACAGAGTGAGTTCCAGGACAGCCAGAACTACACAGAGAAACCCTGTCTTGAAAAACCAAATAATAATAATAATAATAATAATAATAATAATAATAATAACTGGTCCACTCCGAATGGACCAACAACCAAGTGCTTTCTCACCAACCCGCTGCCCATTTTTGGAGGAATGGTACAAATTCCTCTCCTTTGTTCTAGACCATACCTCCCGTAACCTTATACTCCAGCCTTAGTCTAGTCTCCAGCAACCCCCTGTAGTCCACTATAAATATGGGCTCCACCTAACATCCTCTAGCATCAGTGTGTTCTCTAACAACGCAAGAGGGACTCAGATAATGTGATGCAGAATCCTGAAATGATACGCCTGGATTTTCTTGTGGGGCCCAATGTTGTCAGAAGAGGCAAAGAGAAGATGTGATCTCTGAAGAAAGGTGGGGGATGCTGCATAGCTTGGAGGGGGTCAGAGCCCAGTGCCCAAAATACAGGGAGCCTCTAGGACCTGAAAGAAACAAAGACATGACATGAAGTCTCCTTTGAAGCTTCCAGAAGTAACAGAGCCCTGTGGGCCCATTTCAGATAAAGACTATGTCAAAAGCAGCTTGGAGAGGAGAGGCTTATTTAGCTTACACATCCCAATCACAGACCACCACTGAGGGAAGCCAAGACAGCAACTCCAACAGAAGCCATGGAGGAACGCTGCTTACTGACCTGATCCCCATGACTTGCTCACTCTGCTTTCTTATACAACCCAGGGGTGGCACGACACACAATGGGCTGGGCTCTCCCATATCAATCATCAGTCAGGAAAATGTACCACAGACTTGTCTACAGGCCAATCTGATAAGAGACATTTTCTTAACTAAAGTTCTCTATTCCCAGATATCCTAGGCTTGTGTCAAATTGACCAAAAAACAAAGAAATGAAGAAACCTACCCAGTGCACTTGCAAAGTGTAAGACACGAGTACTATTTGTTATAGTAGCCACTGGTTACTGGATAGAGTTTCTCCGATCCCTGATTTTTAGAATGTTATCAGGCTACCCATCTAAGTCACATTTGTTACCAGAAAAACCACCTACTGGTCACACCTTTTTGAAAATACATCTTACCCAGTACAGCCTACTCTGGACTCTTGGAGGGAAAGCTATGGCTTGTTGCCTTTACTAATCAGACACAAACGCAACACAAGGTCCTCCCCTCCTGTCTCTGGAAGACCAGCCTCCCTGCTACCACAGGGTCTTTGGTGCTCATCATAGCTGTCTTGGAGTGATGAGAAGAAAGCACCCTTTGTCTATGGAGGTGCCTTTTCCAAACATCTCCTCCTCCACTCTTTGCTGGTGACTGTAGGTGTCTGAGATACTATGGCGGCACCAACAAGTCCCCAGTCACTCATTCCATCTTACCTAGCCCCTCGCTTCAGATTACACATGCCCTGATGCCAGCCATGCCATTCTCAGTTCTTGGAGACTGCAGAGGAAGAGAGACTTGGGGGCCTTGAGGGAACAACAAAACCCTGTGAGGGCTGGTGTTTGCAAGAGCTCATTATGAGGAAAGCACTGTTCTCAGTACCTTACATGAACAGTTGTCTTTACTCCTCAAACAAGATGCTGCCGTCCTCATGAGGGAACCGAGGCAGGGGGATTTTTCTCAGGGTCACCTAACAAATAGGGCTAGGATTCAAATGAGCATCACGATCAGCAGTCAGCACCTAAAGACAGGGTCATGACCCCAGGCTGAACTACTGGCAATGACGGAGACATCTGAAGAGTGTAGTAGGATGGAGCTTTGCATCACTGTAGCCAAAATCATCTGACAGAGTCAGTTCAAGAGAGGGGGAGTTATTTTGGCCATGTTTTCCTAAGATTCAGTCATGGCTGTTTGGCCCCAGGGCCCTAACCCAGTGTGGCAGAGCATGTGCTGAGGAGAACCATTCACTTTATAGCTGACCAGGAAGCAATGAAAAGAAATTCAGTAAGAAACCAGAGCGAGAAATACCCTCCAGGATGGACTTGTTATTGACTTCTTCAGTGAGGCCTGTGGTGGTTTGAATATGCTTGGCCCCAGGAGCGGCACTAGTTGGAGGCATGGCCTTGTTGGAGGAAGTGTTTCACTGTGGGCATAGGTTTTAAGACTCTTGGCCTAGCTATCTGGAAGCTAGTCTTTTCCTAGTGGCCTTCAGATGAGGGTGTAGAACTCTCAGCTCCACGTGCACCATGCCTGCCTGGATGCTGCCGTGCTCCCACCTTGATGATACTGGACTGAACCTCTGAACCTGTAAGCTTGCCCCAATTAAATGTCCTTATAAGAGTTGCTTTGGTCACGGTGCCTGTTCACAACAGCAAAACCCTAAGACAAGGCCCTACCTCCAACTTCCACCAACTCCAATACTGACATCTAAGGATCTGTTCAGATGGCCATAATCTCATTATCTCTGGAAATACTCTCAGAGACGGCCTGGAAGTGTGCTCTACTAAGCCCCCAAGCATTTCTTAATGCAACCAAATATAGTCAAGTTAACCTATCAAACTTCCGAGAAGGCTGTTTTAGTTTGTTTGCCAGATCACAGCTTAAACTCCTCCTCCTCCTCCTAAGATGATGCCATTTCTGGCTTCTTAACATTTTAGCCAAATGATTGGAATAAAGGCCCATACTGATTTCTAAGAAAGATTTATTCAAAGCAAAGTGATAGAACAGGTCAAATACACTGTTGGGAGTGACAGTGACCCATATGAATGAGTGTACTCAAGGACCCTGTTTTGAGGGGTGCTTCCTTTATGAGGTTCAAGAAAAAGAAGGGTTTGGTTTCTAAGAGATATAGCACGGCAGTTCTCTATTTTGATTGATGACCTTGGGTTATGTAGGCCTTTGCTCACTGTGTATGTCCCTTCCCATAATGCATCTTATTTTAATCATGTGCATTCCCAGTTATAGATAGGCATAAGATGATAAAGAGGGCTTTTCCCTAAATGTTCACTTGGAGGGCATGCTTTGCCTTACATGTTCCCAAAATCAATTTAGGCTGGACTGGCCCTCCTAACCTTCTATGCAGAAGTATAAGGAATAAAATCTGTCTGAGTTTGATGGTCTTGAAGGAGAGAAGATATTTTACAATCAAAGAGGGCTGTGAATGTGCCTGGATACAATGGAGTCCTAGTTTGCTAACAGGCTGCTGCTGTTCAGAGAGAGAGGTGTATGCATATAGTATGCACAGATAAAGATCCTAACAATACACTTCCAAATGCATGGGACGTATGGTGGTGGGGAACTGGGAAAGGGGAAAGCCTTTGGAATGTAAACATAGAATATAGAAAATAAAAATAAAAAAAAGAAGAGACGTCAGTGCAACCTAAACCAAATGGAGTCCCAGGTTGCTAAAATATTACCTGTGAGCACCTACCATGATATCAACCTAGGACCTCAAAATGAAGCTTTGTTTGAAAGTAGGTCTTCATGGATATAGTTAGTTAAAATGGGTTCATGATAGATTGAGTGGATCCTAGATCCAATTATTTATATCTTTATAAGAAAACATGAAAGAGACAGGTATGGTGGCTGCATATTTGGTAATCTAAGCATTCAAAGAGCTGGTCATTTTGAGGCTAACCTTCTCTATATAGAAAGTTCAAGGCCAACCTGTGTAACAAGAGTGAGCCTAGAGAGCAAGGGACCTATGGAAAGTCACAGAAGCATAGTGAGAAGGTGGTGTGACAAAGGAGGAGGGATTGTAGGGGAGCATCTGAAAGCCCAGACATGCCAATAACCATGGCATGAAGGAGAGCCAGGGGCTGGGTTATCCTCTAGGGCCTTCAGAAGAAGTAACGCTGCCCTTGCACTGGACTTTAGCATCCAAAAGTCCAGAGAGAAGAAACTGTGTTGTTTATATAGCTCATTTTGTGGTTCTCATGGTAGCTTTAGGAAACAAAAATAGATGCTAATAAATTTTGGCTTCTAAACAAGATAAAAAAAATGGAAGGGGAATGGCCTCTATATGTTTCTACCGAGTGAGTCTTTAAATGAATAAGATATGATAATCAAATAAGTCTATAAACAAATAAACTAGACCAGGTGAGGTGATGGAAGATTCCACCTTGCTTCTGTCTTGGTGGAAGGCTGGGCCACAGAGGAACTGCCCACTCGTTCCACTTCCAATAGAACAGGAACAGCTGCAGATGCAATTTGCTTTGTGCTCTGTCCTGTCTGTGTATAAAGACGGTGCTCAAGATCTGACTGGCCCCTGTCTTTCTCCGAAATAAGTACCTCTGGGAGGATCTAGCTCAACCAGACTGTAGCCAGGGACAGTCGATGATACTGCAAACATCTCAATATGAGCCCAGATGTGAGGGCACACCCTACTACCCCAGAACTCGGGAGGCAGAGACAGGAGGATCAGAAATCCCAGAGAAACCTGAACTATTCGTTGAGATTCTCTACTCCTCTCCACTAAACAAAGTGGCAAACATCTGAATGCCAGAACATACACATTGAGATGCTGGAGAAATGGCTCAGTGGTTAAGAGCACTCGCTGCTCTTCTGAAGCTGTGAGTTCAATTCCCAGAACCCACATGACAGCTCATACCTGTTTGATGCCATCTTCTGGTATGTAGATGTACATGCAGACAAAGTGCTTATATAGATAAACTACATAAATAATTTAAGAAAAAAGAGGACATATTCATTAGGGACAGAAAAGGGGTGTGGTGGTTTGAATGGAAATGGCCCCCACAGTTTCACATGTTTGATTACTTAGTCCTGGATGGGTGGAACTGTTTGGAAAGAATTAGGATGTGTGCCTTTCTTATAAGAGGTGTGTCATTAAGGGCATGCCTTGAAGTTTCAAAAGCCCATGTGATTCTAGGTTAGCTCCCTGCCTCATAGTTATATCTCAAGATATAACCTCATAGCTCCTTCTCCAGTGCCATGTCCACCTGCCTGATTGTTGCCATGCTCCATGCCCTGAAGGTCATGCATTCTAATCCTCCAAAACTTTAATTCACAAAGAAAACTTTTTCCTATAAGTTGCCTTGGATATAGTGTCTTATCACAGCAATATAAAGGTAATTAAGACAAGGGGATTGTATACATGTATGGAAAGCTGGCTGAATTGTTTCACTTTATACTCTGTAACATTAGATAAATTATTGAACATTGTTGTGCCTCTGTTTCCTGGTCTGTATCATGAGACCAATGCTGTTTCCTGTTGCTGGAAGTTTTAATAATAATATGTGCAGCACTAAGTGTGATGTCTGGCGTAAACATACAAATGGTGGCTATTTCATGCAGAGCATCCTCTGCACCTAGTAAGTATGTCTCTCCTTCCTCCTGAATGCTGTGCTGAATTCTTACTAGTCTGTGGATGGACTGGAAGAACTGAGCTGAGCTCCCCACCCCCACCCTGCTCATTTAGGTACTTAGGTGAAAAACGACGCTACAAAAGAACTCACACAAGATATAAGAAAAAGAATGGATAACAAGGAACAAATGAAAACACTGTCACAGAGAGCTCTTCTTATGATTGAAATGCATGTGAAGAGAGAACAGAAGATTTTTAAATCCATCTGGATCAGGACAAAAACCGTGAAGAGCGCAGAGTAGGCAAGGATGACATTGCCCTGCCAGCACGGAACAGGAGGAAGGCAGGCAAGTATGGGAACCTAGGCTAGCCCAACCTGGCTCCTTAGAGCACAAAGAACAAGCTCTGTTGGAGGGAGGTGAGGCCTAAACAGCCACAGGAAGGGTCCATGAGTCCCAGCCCCAGAGACATCTGGTATAGCAGAAAATGACTTTTTTATCCTGGCTGCCAAACCAGCTAATAAATGGAGGATTCATGAAGGTTTGAAGAGCCGAGATGGAAGACAGAAGTGTCTTAACAATTAAAATGAGTGTAAGTGTGAGAAAAGGCTCTGCAGTTGGGGCAACTGAATGACAAGGACTTGAACATTGTCGAGTATACACAGCACATTGTCCAGCCAGCATAAGGAGACTGAATCAACTGTGCCTTCAACACTGGAGTCCTGTTGGTTAAACCCACATTAACCTCCATATCTCTGTACCTCTGCAATCTGGGGGATATTAAGTCAGGCTATCTCATTATCCACTGGCGGGACAGACAGAATAATGATCCCATGATGACTACAGCATTACCCCTGGGATTTGAAAATGTTTTAGACATGGAGGAGAGATAAAAATGATACAAATCAGTTTATCAATCAGCCATGAGATGGCCTTGGTGCAGAAAGACGGTCAGATATCATTTGAGTAGCAATCACAGGTGGGAGGGGATGGATTTCAGAGTGATGGAATGAAGGAAGCAAAAATTGGAATGACACAGTTTGAAGATGGAAGAGGAGTCATGGACCAGGGAATGTACCCATCCTGTAGAAGCCAGAAAAGACAAGGAAGCAGATTTCCCCCAAATTACACAGGCCTTTGCTGTTAATTGCTTGCCAGAACTTGATGGTAAGACCCTTTATTACTGGAGATACCACTTTGGTCACAGGACATGAAGACACAAAAATGGCACTGACTAGGAAACTTCTCTCCTGCTGGCAGATTCCATCGTACCAGGCACTGTGTAAGTTACTAGTGGCGAAAGTCATCAACAGTCTTACCCAGCTATGAGCCCTAGCTCTTAACTACAGTAATGACTGGAACAGCAAAACAAGCTCATGAGTGCAGTGGTGTGCTGCTAATATTGTAGGAGTGACCAGCTTGTTTCTGACTGAGTTTAAGGTGGAAGGTGAGACTCTTCCCCGGAAGTCGTCCTCTGACTGCTCTGACACATGACAATTTACTGAACGGGCTTTTTTTTCTCACCCTGTCTCACTTGGAATATTCTCATCTTGGCACATGCTTGCCCACTCTTATGCATCCATATATACATACATATACACATATCTCATAATAAATAAATAAAACAAACAAAAACCATTATGGCAAATTCAACAATCGGGCTGAATAGAATCAAAGGATGGCCTTAACTCATTGATTGATTTCAAAGAGCTGATGATGTGCTGAAGCGCTCTGGTGGCCACCCCACTGCTCCATAGACAGTGGTTTTCCTCTGTGTGAACGCTTACCTGGCCCAGGAGGAAAGTCAAACACGGTGCAGAATAAGGGTCCATGGGGTGCTCACCTACAAGTGAGGTGTCTGTATCTACACTCTTCATTAAAGCTCAAAGACCATCAAGGAATGAGGGAGGAAAGATTTCAAGAGCCAGAGATGGTAAAACCAGAGAGAACTCTAAACCACTACTTCCTCTTAATTTGTCATGACCGCAATGGGCAAGTAATACGGCTGGCCTCTGCGTCCCCTCACATCTGTTCCAATCAATGAACTGGACTGTCTGTCTCTGCTCATGATCCACCTGCCTGTCCACCTAGCTTACTGTCTGTGAGGCTTTCTCTAGCAACCTGCCGCAAAGACGTGGGACTCCCATCCCCCAGCTGTGCAATCAAGGAAAGAGGAACTTGTGAAGTGGAAATTTCTCGTTTCTTTGGAAATTCAGTTGTGTCAGGTGATGTTTTTCTGAATGCTGTCTTATGAGAGGATGTTTTTCTGAAGCAGACATGTGAGAGGATGTTTTGCTGAAGCAGACATGTGAGAGAACTCATGATGTTTAGAAAGAGTATAAGTATAACCTAACAGACAGTGACCAGTGCTCTTAGATTGGTTCGCCTTGCAACCCTTTCTTCACTTATTGTGACTTCATGGAGAGAAAAGCACTAAAGAATTTCTCATGGTATTCTGGCTTCTTCTTATTCTGTCACTTCTGCAGACTTGTGCCAGTTTGGGGGAGCCTCACAGTTCCCTCTGGATCAAGCTACTGCTGCTGAATTTTGTTTGATGTTTGCCGATTGGATTGAACAGCCCCTACTGATTCTCACTTGGAATCAGCCCAAAGAACTACTTCTAAACCGGTCCACATCCCCCATTTCCTGTTAACCTCTCTTCTCCCCTACCTTTGGCTGGTGGGCTAGAAGGGAAGTGGACGTGTCTAAGAACCCTAATTAAAGTAGGCATTGAAAATTCTAAGTCCACAAGCTTGTCTCATTTCCATTTAAGATTTCCCATCAAAGCATCCAAGCTGGACTGCTTGCGTGGAGGCATCTGCAAAGAATGGCCCCACCATGACTGCTTGGCTGAAAATTAGGGACAGGGAGAGAAGCAGCTGCCCAATAAATTAGAAATCTTAGTAAATATTAGTTCCACAGTAGAAAGGTTCTTTAATAAAAATGTTCAAGGGGAGGTGGGTTTCATGTTCCCTTACACACAAGTTATTTGAAGAACCTTTCTTTTGAGACAGAGTTTCATTATACATATACATCATATACACATACACATACACATACACACATATACATATATACATCAGGTTGTATATACATATACATACATGTACATAGACCAGGTTGGCCTCAGACTCACAGAGAGCCACATACCTCTATTTGACAAGGATCGAAGGTGTGTACCACCACATCCGGGTGAAATACCTTCTTGTCCATCTGGTTCAGGACCCAGTGGCACAGCTAACTCTCAGCGAATGTTCAGCTAAAGTTCTTCAACAATAGACTCATGTCTTCTGTGATTGTGCCAGTGGAGAAAGTAAGCTTTTGTGTGGAGGAAAACACTGCCTGTGTACAAGAGCACCTCACTGGTACAACAGCGCACAAATTTATTCTTAGACATCACATCATTCATCAAAACTTAGACATCAATAAAGTAGTTAGGTTCATCCCTTGATTCTGTTCAGACTGGTTGTTGAATTTGCCATATTGGGTTTTATGACCAAGACTATTTGCAACTTCCTCAAACAAACGATAAAAATCTCCTACGAAACTGTGCCTCAGCTGTCCACAGTGGCCCACTCCCAGCTGTGGAGCGCAGTGCAGTCCATCTGGGGTTTTTGTGTAGCAACACTTACACACAGAAGAAATGAGCCTGGAGCAAAACCTGGGCCTCCTGGCCAAGCAGTTGTGAACCAAACAGAACAACCTCACAGTGGTCTCAAGCATGGAGTCCAAGACAGTAAAGGCCCAGAGGGGTCAGTAGCAACAAAGGACTGCGAGAGGAGCCCAAGCCAATGGTACACACCCTCAAAAGAAGATGGGGCCGGGCATGGTGGCGCATGCTTGTAATCCCAGCACTTGGGAGATAGAGGCAGGTAGATTTCTGAGTTCGAGGCCAGCCTGGTCTACAGAGTGAGTTCCAGGACAGCCAGGACTACACAGAGAAACCCTGTCTCGAAAAACCAACAAGAAGAAGGAGGAGGAGGAGGAGGAGGAGGAGGAGGAGGAGGAGGAGGAGGAGAAGGAGAAGGAGAAGGAGAAGGAGAAGGAGAAGGAGAAGGAGAAGAAGAGGAGGAGGAGGAGGAGGAGGAGGAGGAGGAGGAAGAAGAAGAAGAAGAAGAAGAAGAAGAAGAAGAAGGGAATATACGTATCTGGCAGGAGGAAGGACTAGGCCAGTTTGGCGGCACATGCCCAGGCCCCAGGCTTTGCCATTTTGTTGTGATTTTCCTTTAAAGCAACCAGATACTGCAAACAGTGTCTACTGTGCTATCTCTTTTACTCTCTTCACCTTTCTCTCGAGAAAGAGTAGAAGCTGTTTGCAGTATCTGGTTACCCCTGTGTCTGTCTCTTCTTTACCTCTCATCTCTCCCTCCCTCTCTCCCCTCCCCCCTTCATCTCTTCTTTTCTACCCTCACCTCTCTCTGCCTGCCTGTGTTGCAAGAGAAAGATCATGGTACCAAGAACTGAGATTTCTCCTTGAACAGATGCCCAAGAGTGTCAGTTGCTTAATATTCGATACCTGTGCACAGCTTGTGAGCACACCATATTTTAGTGTCTGTGTGTGTTTAGTCAAATAGTGAGAACATATGTCTCTTCATAAACTACCTTAGAGGACTGCTAAGAGTAATTCAGAAAACAGTCTAAAATGTTCCAGAGTCCACCTTTGCCCTCTAGTGGGAAGGATTCATTCCAAAGAGCTCACTAATTGTCCCTCGACCTGCCCTACCTTAACCCTCCCCATCAGTAGCCCCTGACCCCTAAGAAATCTTAACATTCATAAGCAAAGTGGGCAGACGTGGCACACCAGATGCCAGTGCCCAGCACCTATCCATCTTCAACATTTAATGACGATGTTTCCAAGAATGAAGTAAAATGTGCCACCCGGCTCTGCAGAAAACCAAAGACACTAAAATTTAAGAGTGGTGTAAAACTTGTTTATGGACCTTACTGAAGAAAAGCCGCTGAGCACTGCACCTAGAGACCCATCCCGATGTTCCTCAGGAGTTGTCGGCCGGATCGGGAGGCCACCAAGGCTCTTTGTCTATGTTGAGCCGTTGCTTGTTGCTGTCACGTGCGTGGGATTGTTTTAGTCAGGGTTTATTTACAGGAGGGCAGACCATTTAGCAACCCGAGAAAGCATAACAGTGCAAAGCTAATTTGGCAGAACCCTCTGAAAGTTTTAGGCATGGATTTCAGAGAATTCTATAGGCAGGCTTCTGGAACAGATTTCTGCTTATCAATATAGCTCAAGTGTCAGTACGGAGTGAGTGACTGCTGTCTTCTGAGAAATGTTCATCTCTTGCTTCATTTATGACTTGGAACAATCCTCAGAGTAGCTATCAACTTCCCCTGCTTTCCAGATAAAGAAGCTGAGATTTGGAAACAAAAAAAATCACTTCTCCAGAGAATCAAGAATCAAGACGGCTCAGTGGTTAAAGGTGCTTGCTGCCAAGCCCAAATACCTAAGTTCAATCCCCAGGTCCTACACAGTGGAAAGAGAGGCCAATTTCTCCAAGTAGCCCTCTGATTTCTCCATGTGCACTGTGGTATGTGTGTACATGTACATACACACACACACACACACACACACACACACACACACAAAATAAATAAATAAATAAATAAATAAATAAATAAATGTAATTTTTAAAAGTAATTTCTCAATGGTACTATCAGGACAAATGGTGGGGGCCAGGACTCAGATGCAAGTCTATGTAACTTAGAACCTGCATTCTTACTCTGACCCCTCTGCTTTCTTAACTGTGTTAGCTGAGCTTTCTGGAATGTTTCAAAGGCTCACGGAGGAAGGATCCAGATACATTGAGGTGGGATATCATAGAGAATGGCTTACAAGGAGGATCTGGGCTTATAGGTTCTTCCCACAGCAGACACACAGGAAAGCCAACTGTTGACCACAGAGATACTGGTTCTACTCTGCAACATGGCCCAGAACAAGGAATCAGCTACAGATAGCCAACTTATCCAATTTTAAACAGAGTACTTTCTAACTCAGTTTCAGCATTTGCCTAACTCACAGGCTTTCTAATCTTTTAGTCTCTGCTGGAAAACTAATTAATAGTTATTGGGTAAGATATGCTTCAAGTATCAAAAGGTATTTCTTTTACTGCTCATTTATTTCATCCAACAATCTTGTGGAGTGCTTATTAGTATATTCATAGGATGTTGAGTAAGTTGTGTCTGCTCCAACTCATTCTTCAAGGAGTTTTCACAGTGTAAACTACACATGAGAAAATGCTTGGGGCTCTGTCCAGACCTCTGGGTATGAAACAGTAGACAAAGCAGATGCTTGTGTTTATTGTTTCTTTGTATCATTATTGCTTCTGTATAACAATTCCTTCCTCTCCCTAAAATTTATCAGCTTGATGGATAATATTTAAATAGCATTTAAAAGTAGAAACGTGTTTAAAAACTGGGAGACTCAAAATCATTAATAAGTCAGTTTCCTGGAAGGTGGTGTATAGATTTGATGACAATCTTGGTCATGGACAACCCCAACCAATCTTCCTCTAGACACAGGCAGACCGAATCTAAAATCTGCATAGAAAAACAAAGAACCTGGTGAGATCAAAATAGTCTTAAGAACGAAAAGTAATATTGGAGGATTCACCCGATCTGATAGTCAGACTGAATGTGGGGCTGCAGAGATGGCTCAGTGGTTAGGAACAACAGCTGTTCTTAGTACCCAAGTGCAGTTTCCAGCACCCATGTGTGGGCTCACAATCATCTGTAACTCCAGTTCCAGACAATGTGATAACCTCTTCCAGCTCCCAAGGACACAAGGCATGCACATACATATAGTATGCTGGCAAACTACCATATACCTAAAATGTTTTAAAAATAAAAAGACTGAATGTGCAGCCACTGGGTCAAGATTGCTGGTGTGAGGGTGGACACACATACACATCAACCGGTGGAACAGAGTTCCAGAGAGATCTTTATATAGTTAATTGACAAAGATGCTAACATAAGTCATCAGAAAACAAATTGTCTTAATATGAGGGGTGCTACACACCAAGAGAAATACATGAACCTCACAAATCCACATCTTTCACTCTATTCGAAATGTTCAAAATGGATCACAGATAGAAACATAACACCTAAAGTTCCAAAAGAAAATACTAGAGTCTCTAGGTTGTTGGGCTAGGTAGATGTTTTATAGTATAGCACCATGATTCATGAATAATACAATAAATTGAACTACAACAAGATATAAAATTCTGTTCCTCAGAAGATGCTGATAATAGATCAGGTGTATCAGGCGAAGGGCATTTATTGAGGATATAAAAGAAAACTGGCAACTCGATAAAAAAAAGATTTAAAATCTTTTGAAAACAAAATGAAGGAGAAAAATAGGAAGAGGAGGAGGAGAAAGAGGAGGAGGACGAGGAGGAGGTAGTGGTGGCAATTTGAATGATGGCTTCATAAACTGCTGGTGAGGATAGAGAGAAATAAGTGGTGTCCGTAGGTGTTCATCAACTCAACCATCATGGACAACAGTACGAAGGTTCCTCAGCCAACTGCTCAGACATCTTTTAAGACAGACATGTTATAATCCCATACATTATAACAAGTGCTATAATGGCCAGCTTTAATCCCAGCAGACTGAAGAGGCAGAGGCAGGCAGTCTATGTGAGTTCAAGACCAGCCTGGTCTACATAGTGAATTCCATAGTAGATCAGCCATATGATTCCAAACCATCCCACCTCTGTGTATATAGCTAAGGAAATCCAAACAATACAACCTGAGGATCTGCCACAAGCCCAAAGTTATTGTGAGATCATTCATCATAATATGATATGGAAAAGATGAGAAACCCAACAACAGATGACTGTCTAAATAAAGTGTGATATAAACATGCAATGGAATGTTATTCAGCTATAAAGAAGAATGAAATCCTGTCATTTCCCCCAAAATAAATAAAAAGGGAGTGTATATGTTAAGTGGAAGAAACAGAAAGACAAGTACCTCATGTTTCCCTGTGCATAAGCTGGAAAACGTGGAGCTGAAAGCAGAAGGGGAGAAGGAGGGGGACATCAACAGGACACACTGTGTGCATGTGTGTCAATGCCACACTAAATCCCACTTAACAAATGATGCCCATAAGAAGTAATAAAAGAGAACATATGAGTAACAAGTAAGCAAATGAAAAGATACAGAGAGGAAGTAAGATTAAAATCACAGTGAGGTAAGGCTACATCTCTGGAAGAGCTTAGTGTGTGGATGGGTGCAGGTATGTGTGCACCAAGGGTCATGCACTGCTTCATCCAATAGCAGTAGAACATACATTAGTCTCAAGTCTGTATGGGCATCTCAGCAAGGCTCATGGCATCTTAGGCCAGGAAGTTGACCTCAACAAATTTAAAGTAACAGAGATCATATGTTGTCTAGTTTTAGAGCACAGTAGAATTAAACCAGAAATTTGTAACCCAGGGATTCCTGGAGAATCATAAAATGCTAGAAAATTAAACAACACACCCCCAATAATAAGCCAAACAATCTCAAAATAAAACAAAATATTGTAACTAGGTGAAGATAAAACCTGTCCAAAGTCATGCTACACAAGTGATGCTGAGGGGAAACCTGGAGCAGAGGGTGCTAGAGTGAAGGATTCTAGAGCAGAGGATGCTGGAGCCAAAGATGCTAGAGCAGAGGATGCTAGAGCCAAAGATGCTAGAGCAGAGGATGCTGGAGAAGAGGATGCTGGAGCCAACGATGCTAGAGAAGAGGATGCTAGAGCCAACGATGCTAGAGAAGAGGATGCTAGAGCCAAAGATGCTATAGCAGAGGATGCTAGAGCCAATGATGCTAGAGCCAAGGATGATAGAGCCAACGATGCTAGAGCAGAGGATGCTGGAGAAGAGGATGCTAGAGCCAATGATGCTAGAGCCAAGGATGCTGGAAAAGAGGATGCTGGAGCCAAAGATGCTAGAGCAGAGGATGCTAGAGCCAATGATGCTAGAGCAGAGGATGCTGGAGAAGAGGATGCTGGAGCCAAAGATGCTAGAGCCAATGATGCTAGAGCCAAGGATGCTAGAGAGGAGGGTGCTAGAGCCAATGATGCTAGAGCAGAGGATACTAGAGCAGAGGATGCTAGAGCAGAGGATGCTAGAGCAGAGGATGCTGCCAGAGAGAGATTTCTATCAAACGGCACTGTAAATCCCAAACTCATCAACAAGCAAACAAAACCACAAATTAAACCCCAAATAAGTATAAAAAACATAAAAGTTAAAGACTAGTGCAAAAGTCAATCAAGTCAAACACTGGAAATCAAGATACAAAAAAAAAAAAAACAGGGCTGGAGAAATGACTTAGTGGTTAAGAGCACTGACTGCTCTTCCAAAGGTTCTGAGTTCAGGTCCCAGCCACCACATGGTGGCTCACAACCATCTGTAATGAGATCAGATGCTCTCTTCTGGGGTTTCTGAAGACAGTTACAGTGTACTAACATATAAAAAATAAATAAATCTTTTTAAAAAACAATAAATCAGTGGCTGGAGAGAAAGCTCGGGAGTTAAGAGCATTGGCTGCTATTGCAGAGGACCCACATTTGATTCCCAGCACCCACGTGGTGGTTCATAACCATCTGTAAACCCAGTTCCAGAGGATCTGTTGCTGTCTTCTGCAGGCATCATAACTGTACACAATACACATACATACATGCAAGCACAATGACCGTAAACATAAGATAAAATAATTTTAATTTTTTTTCAAATCAATAAAATCCAAAACTGTTCTCTGTGGGGTCAAGAAAGCTGTAAGTCCTTTGGCCATCCGAAAAAAAGAAAGAAGGGAACACGAAAATTATGAATAGCAGAAATGAAAAAGAGATGTCCTTTGATCCCACAGGCATGAAGGAGAAAGGAGACAAGTGTGGTGGATCTGCCTGTAATTGCAACACAGCAACCCTGTGCATTACATCACACAACAAGCCTAAGGCTAGCCTATGCTTTATAGCAACTTGCAGGCTAACCTGGTCTACATAGGCAGACCCTTTGTTTAAAAAAATTGAAAAGGAATATTGATAAGGTAGATGAAGCAGACCTAATACTTAAAATATGTAATATGCCAAGACCCACACAAGATGAAGAAATAAAGAATATACCCATATCTATCACAGTGCAGGAAGGGCCCACAAGGCCGGCCTCTGTGAAGAACTGTAGGCAGTTAGTGGTTGCTGAGAGACAGGGAACAGGTGCTCCTCAGTGGTGTAGCCACGGGTAAGTTGTTCTTTCCAAAGTAAACAACGCTTCATCCATGCTCACATTGCAACCTTAATTAAACATAATTAGATAGGTCATATATCTCTAATTAAAGCGGGAGTTCAAGATATAAACAAACAAAAACACTACAAAAATCAGGGGACAGCATGAGGGGATGAAGACTGGACTTAGTGGGGGAAGGAGAGAAAAAGAAGATGATGAGACCAACGTGATCAAAGAGTACTATGTACGTGTGTGTGCATGTGTGTGTGTTTGCATGCTCATGCATGTGTGTGTGCATATGTGTGAGTGTGCATGCATGTGTTTTGTGTGTATATGCAAATGTGTGTGCATGTATGTGCTTTTGTGAGTGCATGTGTTTTCATGTTTGCATGCACATATGTGTATATGTATATGTGTATATGTATATGTGTGTATGTATAAACTGTGAAAGAATAAAAAATTATAACACTGTATTAACAGATGAAGAAGGAAAAGCAGGCCACTTCGTGTTATGATCCTCAAAGCTTTCTTTTGAAACTGAAAAAAAGAGACAGGGAGGCCCCTCCCCCTACTTCTTGTCTCCCCACTTCTTGCTCACATTGCTAACACATAACTAGTCAGATAGATTAGAAGAAATAGCCAAGCCAAGTAGTACAGGCCTATAATCAGCTGCGGGGGGTCTGGGGTGCACAGGATGTTGAAAGTTCAAAATAAAAATTATAAAGAGGGCCATGGTTAGAGCCCAGTGACAGAGCACGTGTCAGCATGAGAGATCTCAATCCTTAGTGCACAGAAAAGAAGGAACGAACTGCCAATGTTAGCAAATGGGGTTCTCCTCCTCCTATATGTTAAAAATGCAAAGGAATCAATTCTTTAGCTCCAGAACTAATAAATGATTGTAACAAGGTATGAGAGACAAAGTTAATATGCAAAAGTGAATTGCTTTCCTATAAACCAGCAATGAGTAAGTATGGACTTTGAAACTAAAACTATCTATGTCAACCAAAAACTAATATGTAAGTATAAATATAATAAAATATGCACATATCTAAGCACAGGGCTCCGCCAAAAGGAATCAAGGAAGAATTAAATAAATGGAGGGTTACCTAGTGCCCATAGCTAGGGAGACGTGACATTTTCAAGATGTCACCTCTTCCCATCTTCATGTGTAAATTCAGTGTGATCCAAGTCAGGCCCTAGGAAATTGTTTTGCTGATATCAACAAACTAATTTTAAAGTTTGTATGCTGAGCCAAAAAACAGAAAAACAAAAACAAACAGTATGGGAGACAGAATATTGGAGACAGAGTAATGAGTGGGGTGGGGGCTGAGGGACTGACAGGACCAAGTTTCAAAACTTGCTACAAAACCACATTCCTCCAGATGGCATGACATTGGAAAAGGAACTGGCAAGTGTGGACGGGAATAGAGATCCCAGGGACAGAGCCCCATAAATCCAGACAACTGAACTCTTATGGACAGCAAAGTGAAGGAAAACAAGTTTTGTCAGCAGACGGTACTGGAGCAGACATCCACATGTGTAACTGTCGGCCTTTCTATGCCCACTCTAGTTCCCAAATAATGACATGAAGACTATATTTATTCATGAGCTTTTGGCCTTATAGCTAGGTATTGTTTCCCACTAGCTCATAACTCAATTGTCCCATTGATACTAATCTAAATTCTGGCACTTGCCCCCCCCTTCCTGGCCTGCTTCTTCCTCTGTGTCTGGCTGGCTGAATCTCCCACATCTGACTCCTTCCCAGAGTTCCTCTCTCCTCCCAGAAGTCCCACCTTCTATTTCCTGCCTTTGCTAATAGGCCATCAGCTCTTTATTTGAGCCAATCAGAAGGTGCCTCAGGTAGGCAAGGAAGGACAGCGACACATCTTCATACAGTGTACAAAAGCATCACTCCAACACACATGCAGGAGTAAATGAGTAAATATAGACACACGAGTTAACCAAATGGGCCACAGACAGACGTGTGAAGGCCCAGAGAACACAAGTCCAAATGTCTTGTTTACATATGAGAGAAAAACATTCCCGAAAGCATGAAGAGGTGGCTCAGCAGGCTAGAGCACTGGCTGCTTTTCCAGAGGACCCAGGTTCAGTTCCCAGCAACCACATGACAGCCCACAACTGTCAGTAACTCCAGTCCCAGAGGATCTGGCATTTTCTGGGGTCTGAGAGCTCCAGGTACACATGTGGTACATGACTATATACAGGTAAAATCACCCATCCACATGAAAAAAAATAAGAATTGATAAACTGGGCATTATTGAAATAAACAGTTCTTCAAAAGGCTGTGTTTGTACAGTGAAAACCAACCCAGACTGAGAGGAAACATTTGCCAAACACTCATTTGGTAACAGACTATCATCCCAAATAAAGGCTCCCTAACTTGTGATTGGGTTATATTCTTATAAATTGAAGACAGTGTAAATAAAAATGCATTTCTGCGGGATGTGTGACGAGTGTAACGCCAGAGAAGGACAACAGTGTGAAGACAGCAATGAGTAGCAAGAGCCAGCCTTACAAAAAGCAAAGGCATTGCGCACACCTAACTTGTGACCATCACTGCTTAGCAACCAAGTGCACTGTAGCACTGATCATTAATCTGTCGTGACTGTGACTGACAGAGCCTCAGTTACTGCTGCCCAGTAGCGCTATGTCATGAGCTCGGGGGAAACAAAGCCACACAGTAGTTTTCACTCAACATAAATTGTTTTCTCATCACTGTGAAATCAAAAGCAATCAAACCCTCGTAAGTCCAACTGTCCTGAACTTAGAGCTGTCTGTTTACAAAGAACTCCTAAAACTCAGCTATAAGAAAACAGACCAAAAAAAAAAAAAGAAAAGAAAAGAAAACAGACCAGAGAGCTGAAAAGACACATCAGCAAAAAGTGTAGAGAGATGTCAGATAAGCCTCCTCTGAGATGCTTTATGCCAGGGGTCATCATAAAAATGGAAACCAGGGCAATTAGGCAGGCATGGAATCACAGAGTAAGCCCAGCATGGAGGCTGGGGGATGCCTCCTAGCTAACTGTATAGTGAGACTCTTCTCACAAAAATAGAAGAGGTAAACTGATGAGATACCACTGCACATCTGTTCAAAGAGCCAAAGTTCCCAAAATAAAATAACCCCCAACAGTAGTGCTAAGGTGGTGTGGACGCTCACTCACTGGAAAGCAAAAGGTCACAGCCACTTCCTTTCCTAAAGCGTCCATGTGAACAGTCATGACCCACTCAAAATTCAAACACTGGAAGAGGCCTTAACCCCAGAATGGCAGTCTTGGAGGAGGTTGGCCTTTGGGAATGGAGTTCTCATGAAGTGAATTAGTATCCTTACTTTGAAAAGACCCAAGAGAGGGCTCTCAGCAACTCTACTCTGGGTTTCTCACAGCACAACGGAAGAGTTGAATCGGGAGATGGAGCCTCTTGCTCACTGAACCTGCTTAAGCCTTCCCTGTGAACTCACCAGCCTAGAACTGTGAGAGAGAGAGAGAGGTAAATTTGCCTTTAAACTTCCCAGTATAAGACACTTGGTCACACAAACCCCAGTGGCCTGACACAAAACTGACGTTGTTTTCCCACACCCCTCCCATATGATCCTCACTCTTACTCCTGGATTTTTTCCTCAAAACAGGTTGAAAATTTGCATCATCGATGGCAAATCCTGTACCCAAAAAGAAAAAAAGTTGTAAGTAGATATATTCAAAATGGTCACAGGTATACCTGTAAATAAAATAAAAATCTCAAGGTGGAATATTATTCAGCACCGAAAAAGAAAAATAAATGACCATGAAAGAAGCAAGAAAACCTCAAATGTGTAGAGGTGAATTAAATAAATTGTCGGGTGATATGAATGAATGTTCCATTCAGATTCCTGAGTCAGAATCTCCTAGGTAGTGCATTTGGAGTAGACGAGGGAATGATTAGGAGATGGAGAACAAAGACTATTGCCAGATATCTTTTCTCCCTTGTCTACAATGAGGTAACTAAGCCTGTGTTACATGTTCCTGACACCATGATATTCTGTCTTAGACTAAGACAGCCAAACACTAAGGACTGAGTCCTCTGAAACCTTGGGCCCAAATAAATCTGCCCCTGAACTTGTTCCTGTGAGGAATCTGGCTCAGTGATGGAAAGTCTGACTGATACAGGCGCTGACCGAGGGCATGGACTGTATGTCTGCCAGAGTCTTGTGGCTTCAGTTAACAATCACACAGACATCCCTGGAAAGGCAAGACTGGAAACAATGAAACATTAAAGGTCGCCAAGGCTGGGGCTGGGGAGTAAACAGGCTGGCAAGGAAGCATGAACTCTACTGAACTCTCCAGGCTGACGTCTGCCGTTTGAAATGTGCTCAAACCCATAAAGTGTACACACTAAGAAACTCTCTAACACATGGCTTTAATCTTGAGTGGTAACAATGTGTCGATGTATGTCTGCCAGTTGTAGCAAATGTGCCACTCCGGTGGGGAACGTGGATAATTTAGAAGGTAACACATATGTAGGGGGAGGTGTATTTGGGGAATCTCTGTGTTCACTTCTCAATTTGACTATGCAGCTGAAACTGCTCTAAAATTAAATCATCTAAAACTAACTTGACAACACAGCTCAGCAAGGATGAGAAGCAACCAGATTTCTCACACAGCGTTGGTGGGATTGCAAGATGGTAGAATCATTCCAGAAAGTAGATTTCTTGCGAAATTAAACATTGTAGCACCATATGATTCCACACATGCATGTGCCCCACATAAACAAATTAGTATAAATGCCTACACATAAAGGTTTAAAGCGGCAACTCTGAAGAGCCACAAACCTGTTTCATTGCTGTTGCCGCAACAGAATAGCCTGGAAAATCAACTTAGGGAAGAAAGGGGTTATTTTAGCTCACAGTTTCGCGTTATAGTCCATCATTGCTATAAGTCGGAGCAGCAGGAGCTCAAGACAGCTGGTCACCTTGCATAGTCAAAAGGCAGGCAGGACCAGATTGATGTTGGTGCTCTGCTCTTTCTCCCTCTCAGACAGTTCAGGATTCCCTGACTAGAGAGTGGTACCACCCACAGTGGGTGGATCATGTCAGTTCTGTTAACAATCAAAACAATCCCCCATAAACATGCCCGAGACTAACCCTACCTAGACAATTCCGCACTGAGACCAGTGACTTCAGATTCTGGTAAGCTGACAATTAAGCTAAACATACAAAACACCAATATCTACCGACTGGCAATTTGGTTTTTAAAATAGTGAGGCAAATGTGTGTGTGTGTGTGTGTGTGTGTGTGTGTGTGTATGTGTGTGTGTGTGTCGTACTAGAATAATGCGAACTATGTACTCAAGATTAAAGAAATCAAACATCAAAACCTGAAAACTCTTATTCTTTCTGAGTTGGCAGGTACATACCTAAAAGAGGTACATACCAGGACTGGGGGTGGGGGTCTCTAGGGCAAGGAACTGGGTGTAGAGGGTTATAAGGGAAATCAGTACAGACAGAGTTGATTACACAACCAGATATAGTTTCAAAATTTTGTACACACAAAGGGGTTCCTGTGGTCACGAGTTTGAGGCCAGCCTAGTCCAATATGTAATGAGTGCCTTGTTTAGGGTTTCCATTGCTGTGAAGAGACATTATGGCCAAGGCAATTCTTATACAGGACAACATTTAATTGGGGCTGGCTTACAGGTTCAGAGATTCAATCCATTATCCATCAAGACAGGAAGCATGGCAGCATCCAGGCAGGCATGGTGCTGGAGGGGGCTGTGATTTCTACATCTGATCCAAATGCATCCAGAAGGAGACTCTCATTCTGCAGGCAGCTAGGAGGAAGCTCTCTTCCACATTGGGTGGAGCCTAAGCATAGGAGGAGAACTCCAAAGCCCACCTCACAATGACACACTTCCTCCAGAAAGGCCACACCTCCCCACCATGCAACTCCCTGTAGGCCAAGCATATTTAAACCACCACAATGAAGAACAAAAAGAGAATCTTCCTATGTTCTACAGGCTGCTCCTGAATTTAATCCCCCTGCCCTAGGCTTTCAAATGCTGGGATTGTAGGCATGCATCACCGCATCCAGCTAGTGGCTTATTTTAAATATCTGCATTGCCTAATTAATTATATATTATACTTACAAATATAATTAATTTTTGCATGTTTGTTTTGGAGCTACCAATATTTGTGTAATTTGCCTATTACTGTAATAATTTTAATCTCAGTGTGGTTGATTCCCTATGTAGTGAATGATGGAATTTCTGAGTTGTGAGAGTACTGCTACCTGTTTCTAGAACTTTTACTGTCAATTCTAGCTATAAGAGTCATTTGGCAGATGCTATTGTTTGGGAGACTTTTTGTCTTCCTGATTTAATATTAATTTTTTTCCTGATAATATACTTCACTCCTTAGTCCAGGCTAACATCATAGTAATACCTTTGCCTCAGACTCTAAACAAGTAAAGGGATTTTTGGTGTAAGATACCACATGCGTCTTAGCTACAACTTTTGTCATAAATGAGTGTATTTGTCATGTTTGGGTTGCCATAACAACACCACCAACAAAAGACCACAGACACCTTAAATAATAGAAATTAATTTTCTTTATTTTTTTCAAAATCTGCCTCTTTTTTTTCAAATTTTTTTTCTTTTTTTATTGGATATATTCTATATTTACATTTCATTTCCCTTTTTTTTATTTCCCCACCCCCCTAAGGTCCCACATGCCCTTTTCCCTCCCCCTGTTCCCTCATCCACCCCTTCCCACTTCCCTGTTCTGGTATTCCCCTACACTGATCCTTTGATCCTTTCCAGCATTAGTGTCCATTCCTTTCTTCTTGTCAGACATCATTTGGTATGTGAATTGTGTCTTTGGTGTCCCACGATTCTAGGCTAATATCCACTTATCAGTGACTGCATACCATGGGTATTCTTTTGAGACTGGGTTACCTCACTTAGAATGATGTTCTCCAGCTCCATCCATTTCTCTAAGAATTTCATGAATTCATTGTTTCTAATGGCTAAATAGTATTCCATTGTGTATATATACCACATTTTTGTATCCATTCCTCCATTGAGGGACATCTGGGTTCTTTCCAGCTTCTGGCTATTATAAATAAGGCTGCTATGAACATAGTGGAGCATGTATCCTTATTGCATGCTGGGGAGTCTTCTGGGTATATCCCCAGGAGTGGTATTCTGCAAACCCCAGATCAAAGAAAGCATCATATGATTTAATTACTGATGATAGCACTCCTCCTGGCTTATAGATGGTGAGTTTTTCATATTCATTCATATGAGAGAGGAGGGCTCATAAAGTCACTAATCCTAATGTAAGGATCCACTTTCATGATCTCTTCCAACTCTAATAATGCTCCCCCCTTCCCCCCCCCACAAGCTCCATGAATAAATACCATCACTTTGGGTCCAAGACTCAAAAGATTCATTATAATTCTGTATTAGTAGCTAGTGGGTTTTTATTAAATGCTTTTTCTATGCCTTTTGAGATCTTCATAAGAATTTTTCCCATTTACTCTGCCACTGTGTTAGATTAAGTTAAAGATCTTCTAATTTTAAATCTTCATTACATTCATGAACTTAGGTCTACTTGGTGATAATTTGCTTTGTTACTTACTTGTTTCCTAATTCCAATTGCATTGCCAATAATTTATTTATAATTTCTAAATAAACATAAAAAATATATCTCATGGTGAAGTTTCTATTCATTTTCTGCCTATAAAGTTTTGGCTCTCTTCTGGAAGGCACCAAAACAAAACAAGGGTAGATTTTCACCTTATTACATTAGACAAAAAGTGGAGTCAGATATTCCGTGAAACTGCACAAAAATAACCTGTAAATACAATTGGACTACAAAAAAAATCTTCTACAACACATTCTGATCTCTAATGGTTTTATCTATTCAGTTTTCTCCACTTGACCAGGAGTCTATTTCCGTAATGTCTATTTTGTTCACATTTTCAAAGGCATAAATACTGCTCACTCTTGTATTTTGTTTAGTATTTTTCCCTTAGCCAGTAGCTGCCCCCTTGTCTGGAATAAGACTTTTCTCCTACTCTATTTTTCTTTAATTTTATCTTCCACAGCCTCTCAAGTTCCTGGTATTTAGATTTTTATCCTTCCTCTGATTTTGCTCTCATCTCCGCCAGTTTTCTCCTACTTTCTTTGTATATTTCTGTGTTTTCTTTTCCTGATAAATACATTTTATTTGCTGAGGTCCTTCTGCAGGTGAGATGATGATCAACTACTTGATGCTGGTTAAATGAGTGAAGACAATTTAACAGGACTCTGTACATACAGCATGGCTGAGAAAATTCTACTCTTCTTTCCCATGTAGAAGTAAATGCTAGCTGGCTTTAGAGGCTGTTTGTAGATGTGTATTTCTATGTTTTTACTATGCATCTATATGACCAAAATTGCTGCATAGTATTATTGTATATGATATAAATTTACTGTATCTGAGGTACAGTCATTGGGATAATAGGAGCTTCTAGCTCCTGTATCATTGCAGAAACATCCATCTAAATGACCATCCAAACATTAAAAACAACTATAGAACCTCAGTGAGAGTTTAGAGTACCTGGTGCAATACAGAAACAAGGAAAGATGAATGGAAGAGGATGGAAGGAGAATGCCCGCCCTCCCCACTCTATGCCAGGGAGGTGCCACATAGGAGGAAATAACCCTCCATATGAAGATGAGGGCAAAGCCAATACTCACCTTAGCCATAAACCTCAACACCAGACATGCCCAGGCTCAAGCCAGAACCTACAGTCTTAGGCTCCAGACCGATCCTCCAGATCACAGCATCAACCATACCCCCATCCACAGTCCTAGACTCTAAGCCCAGCTGCACAGACACAAGCTCCAGACTTGCCCTGATGGACCCAAATACCTGGTTATCCCCTTGTAGACCCAGGAACCAAGTTTACCATCTATTCACTCATATAGCAGACAACCCCAAGGCAGACTTCAGACAAAAGCTGTCTATGAGTGCATCTGGCACCCAGCCCACAGTCTCTGTGTGATTCTACTACTGAAGGACTTTCCCTATATAGAGACACCCAGTCTATTCACACTGAAAGTGTTCATATTTCTTCAAACATGCAGACAGTGACACAGAGCCATAAGGATCACATGCATGTTTATGCATGTGGATGCACAGGCACCCGGGGATGCACACACACATGTCAAGAAAACATCACTACTGGATAGGTGAAATAAACACAAAACACTGGTAACTGACACCAGGAAGAAATTTATGAGCTTCTTACAAACAATACAAAATAATTGTCTTTTTAAAATTTGAAAGGAGTTCTGGAACCCACATACAACTAAATGAAATGAGAGACCAGAGCATGAACATAAGAGAAGCTTAACAGAGGGATATAAACCACTAAGAAGAACCAAATTTTAAAACCTGGAAGTAAAGAATAAAATAACTCAAATTATAAGCCCTATATTTAGCTTCAGGAACATATTCTATCAGGCACAGGGATTAGTGGCTTTGAAGATGGATTATTCTAAAATCACTCAGAACAACACAGAGAAAAATGAAAACAAATTTAAAAGAACTTACAGATGTTACAAGAAGTCAGTCAAGTGAACCAAAAATTATATTGTGGCATCCAAAGAAAGTAGAAAATACAAAGGTTATTTAAACAAGTAATGGTGGGGATGAACATAGAGATCCATGGAGAGAGAATGTCAAATATTAAATATAAAGAGATCCTCACCAAGACACAACATTCAAATTCTCAAAAAAGAATCTTGAAAACAAGAGACAAGTGACCTATCACATGAAAGAGGACTATGATTAGGATATCTAGAGATTCCTCAGCAGAAATCTTATAGATCAAGAGTAAAGGATGATATGTTCAAAGTTCTGCCAAGAAAAATGCCAACCAAGAATAATGCTATCTGATGAAATTGTGTCCTTCAGAAGTTGTGATGGCTATTATTGATTGTCAACTTGGCTACATGTGAAAATAAGCCAAGACCCGATGATGGAGCACATCATGTGGGGCCTTTGTCTTAATTAGATTATTTGAAGTAGGAAGACCCATTTCTAATTCAGATCTAATTCAGATATGAGAATATCAACCATATCTTTTGAGGTGGTAAGACCCACCTCTAATCTGGGCCACACTTTAATCCATATAACAGACATGGAAGAAGGAAGCATGCTCTTCCTCTCACTAGCAAGTCCACTCATTCACTGGCACTAGAGCCTACTTCTTCTAGATTCTGAAATATACTAAAGACCAGCTAAGACATCCAGTCTCATGGACTGAGCAACTACTGGAATCTTGGACCTTCTGTTTATAGGCAGTCATTCTTGAACTAACTTGTCCAGAGCTACTAAACCATTCTAATAAATCTCTGAGTTCTAAAATAGCCAAAGACACATAGACTCTATCTAAAAAAAAAAATTACACACACACACACACACACACACACACACACACACATTCCCTGATGTTAAAGGTTTTCTTTAAGTGCTTCTTTTTTATTTAAATTTTTATTTTCTATATTCTATGTTTACATTCCAAAGGCTTTCCCCTTTCCCAGTTCCCCCACACACCCTACATCCCATAATTCCTCTTCCCCCCAACTATTCCCCAATCATCCCCCCGCCACACGATTTCTCTGTTCTGGGTCTACAAAACTGGATCCAATCTTCTTTAAGTGCTTCTGATCCATTTGAGATTCCTCTGTTAAGAATTCTCTGTTTAGCTCTGTGCCCATTTTTAATAGGTATATTTGGTTCTTTGGAGTCTAACTTCTTGAGTCCTTTATGTATTTTGCATATTAGCCTTCTATCGGATGTAGGGTTAGTGAAGATTGTTTTTGTAGGTTGATGTTTTGTCCAATTGACAGTGTCCTTTGCCTTACTGAAGCTGTTCCGTTTCAAGAGGTCCAAGTTATCAATCATTGATCTTAGATCCTGAGCCATTAGTGTTTTGTTCAGAAAATTTTCTTCTATGCCAATGCATTTGGGGCTATTTCCCACTTTCTCTTCTATTAGATTCAGTGTGGCACAGGTGAATCCGGTTCTGCAGAGCTGAGGATCCAGTCTGGAGGCCTCTGGCAAGAGCCTTCCAGTTTCTGCCTCTGGATCAGGAACACCCTCGGCCACAGCGCACCATCTCTAAGCAGTGCAGGAAGCCAGCTATACACCCAGCAGCCTGTGAGGGGGAGAAATCCAGCACAGCCTGCATCCAGAGCGGATCAGGGCCACAGAGATCCTCTGTTTGGAGCCATCTCTTCTGACTTTGAGAAGGAGTGCTCTGCCATCTTGGCTCCCAGACGACAGAGAGATCTGACAACACTGGGATCACAGGAGGTTCAAACATCAGCCAGTGACAAGACCAACTAACTCCAGAGATAACCAGATGGCAAAAGGCAAATGTAGGAATGTTACTAACAGAAATCAAGGCAATATCGCAGCATCTGAACCCAATTCTCCAACCACAGCAAGTCCTGGATACCCCAACGCACCGAAAAACAAGATTTGGATTTAAAAGCACTGGTCATGATGCTGCTAGAGGGACACAAAAAGGGCATAAATAAATCTCTTAAAGAAATACAGGGGAACATGAATAGGTTAGAAGCCATTACTTCTACACAACACAAAAATCACTTAAAGAAACTCAGGAGAATATGGGTCAACAGAAAGAAGCCAATAAAGAGGAAACACAAAAATCACTTACAGAAATGCAGGAGAAATTGAGTCAACAGGCAGAAGTCATGAAAGAGGAAATACAAAAATCTCTTAAAGAATTACAGAAAAACACAAACAAGTGAAGGAACTGAGCAAAACCATCCAGGATCTAAAAACAGAAATAGAAACAACTAATAAATCACAAAGGGAGACAACTTTGGAGATAGAAAACCTTGGGAAGAAATCAGAGGCCATAGATGCAAATATCAACAACAGAATACAGGAGATAGAAGAAAGAATCTCAGATGCTGAAGATACCATTGAAACCATTGACTCAACAGTCAAAGAAAATGCAAAATGCAAAAAGCTTGTAACCCAAAACATCCAGGAAATTCAGGACACAATGAGAAGACCAAATATAAGGATTATAGGTATAGATGAGAGTGAAGAGTTACAATTTAAAGGGCCAGCAAATATCTTCAACAATATTATGGAAGAAAACTTCCCTAACGTAAAGAGAGAGATGACCATGAATATACAAGAAGCGTACAGAACTCCAAACAGACTGGACCAGAACAGAAATACCTTCTCTCACATAATAATCAAACCCCAAATGTACTAAACAAAGAAAGAATATTAAAAGCAGTAAGAGAAAAAAAGCCAAGTAACATATAAAGGAAGACCTATCAGAATTACACCAGACTTCTCACCAGAGACCATGAAAGCTAGAAGATCCCGGGTGAATCTCATGCAGACTCTAAGAGAACACAAATGTCAGCCAAGACTACTTTACCCAGCAAAACTCTCAATCACCATAGATGGAGAAACCAAGATATTCCATGACAAAACCATATTTGCACAATATCTTTCCACAAACCCAGCCCTACAAAGGATAATAGGAGAAAAACTCCAACACAAGGAGGGAAACTACACCATGGAAAAAGCAAGATAGTAACCTTCTCTCATCAAACCCAAAAGAAGATAACCACTCAAAAATAAAAATAACATCAAAAATGACAGGAAGTAATAATCACTATTCCTTGATATCTCTTAACATCAATGGACTCAATTCCCCAATAAAAAGACATAGATTAACAGACTGGATATGGAAACAGGTCCTTACATTTTACGTCATACAGGAAACACACCTCAGTGTCAAAGACAAACACTACGTTAGAGTAAAAGGCTGGAAGACAATTTTACAAGCAAATGGTCTCAGAAAACAAGCCGAAGTAGCCATTCTAATATCAGATAAAAATTTACTTTCAACCTAAAGTCATCAAAAGAGACACAGAAGAACACTTCTTGGTGGTCAAAGGAAAAATCCACCAAGAAGAACTCTCAATTCTGAACATCTATGCTCCAAATGCAAGGGCACCCTTATTTGTAAAAGAAACTTTACCAAAGCTCAAAGCCTACATTGCACCTAACAGAATAATTGTGGGTGACTTCAACACTCCACTCTCCTCAATGGACCAATCAGGAAAACAGAAACTAAACAGGGACACAGTGAAACTAATTGAAGCTTTGGACCAATTGGATTTAACAGCTATATATAGAACACTTCATCCTAACGCAAAAGAATATTCCTTTTTCTCAGCACCTCATGGTACCTTCTCCAAAATCGACCATATAATTAATTGGTCACAAGACAGACGTCAACAAATATAAGAAGATCAAACTAATCCCATGCCTCCTATCAGATCACTATGGAGTAAGAGTGGTCTTCAATAGCAACAAAAACAACAGAAAGCCAACATACACATGGAGGCTGAACAATATTCTACTCAATGATACCTTGGTTAAAGAAGAAATAAAGAAATCAAAGGCTTTTTAGAATTTAATGAGAATAAAGGCACAACATACCCAAATCTTGGGACACAATGAAAGCAGTGCTAAGAGGAAAATTCATAGCCCTGAGTGCCTCCAAAATGAAACTGGAGAGAGCATACACTAACAGCTTAACAGCACACCTGAGAGCTCTGGAACAAAAGAAGCTAATTCACCCAGGAGGAGTAGAAGACAGGAAATCATCAAATTCAGGGCTGAAATCAATCAAGTAGAAACAAAGAGAACCATACAAGAATCAACAAGACCAGGAGCTGGTACTTTGAGAAAATCAGCAAAATAAACAAACCCTTAGCCAGACTAACCAAAGGGCACAGAGACAGTATCCAAATTAACAAAATTAGAAATGAAAAGGGAGATATAACAACAGAAACTGGGGAAATTAAAAAAAACATCGGATCCTACTACAAAAACTTATACTCAACACAACTAGAGAATCTGTAGGAAATGGACAATTTCCTAGACAGATACCAAATAGCAAAATTAAATCAGGATCAAATAGATCATCTAAACAGTCCCATAACCTCTAAAGAAATAGAAGGGGTCATAGAAAGTCTTCCAACCAAAAAAAGCACAGGACCAGATAGTTTTAGTGCCGAATTCTATCAGACCTTCAAAAAAGACCTAACACCAATACTATTCCACAAAATAGAAACAGAAGGAACACTACCCAACTCATTCTTCAAAATCACAATTATGCTGATACCCAACTAAGAAAGAGAACTTCAGACCAATTTCCCTTATGAACATCGATGCACAAATACTCAATAAAATTCTCACCAACCGAATCCAATAACACATCACAACGATCATTCACCATGATCAAGTAGGCTTCATCCCAGGCATGCAGGGATGGTTCAATATATGGAAATCCATCAATGCAATCTGCTACATAAACAAACTCAAAGAAAAAAACCACATGGTCATTTCATTAGATGCTGAAAAAGCATTTGAAAAAATTCAGCATCCTTTCATGCTAAAAGTCTTGGAAAGAACAGGAATTCAAGGCCCATACCTAAGCATAGTAAAAGCAATATACAGCAAACTGGTAGCCAACATCAAACTAAATGGAGAGAAACTTGAAGAAATCCCAATAAAATCAGGGACTAGACATATCTTTTCAATATAGTACTTGAAGTTCTAGCGAGAGCAATAAGGACAACATAAGGAAGTCAAAGGGATACAAATTGGAAAGGAAGAAGTCAAACTATCACTATTTGCAGATGATATGATAGTATACTTAAGTGACCCAAAAAACTCTACCAGAGAACTCCTACAGCTCACTTAGGATGATATTTTCCCGATCCAACCATTTGCCTAAAAATTGCATGAATTCATTATTTTTAATTGCTGAGTAGTATTCCATTGTATAAATATACTACATTTTCTGTATCCATTTCTCCTTTGAGGGACAGCTGGACTCTTTCCAACTTCTGGCTATTATAAATAAGGCTGCTATAAACATAGTGGAGCATGTGTCTATTGCATGCAGGGGAATCCTCTGGGTATATGCCCAGGAGTGGTATGACAGGGTCCTCTGGAAGTGTCCAATTTTCTGAGGAACCGCCAGAGTGATTTCTAGAGTGGTTGTACCATCTTGCAATCTCACCAACAGTGGAGGAGTGTTCCTTTTTCTCCACATCCTCGCCAGCACCTGTTGTCTCTTGAGTTTTTAATTTTAGCCATTCTGACAGGTGTGAGGTGGAATCTCAGGGTTGTTTTGATTTGCATTTCCCTGATGACTAATGATGTTGAACATCTCTTAAGGTGATTCTCAGCCATCCGAATTTCTTCAGGTGAAAATTCTTTGTTTAGCTCTGTACCCCATTTTTTAATAGGGTTATTTGGTTCTTTGGGGTCTAACTTCTTGAGTTCTTTGTATATATTGGATATTAGCCCTCTGATGTGGGGTTGGTGAAGATCTTTTCCCAATTTGTTGGTTGCCTTTGCCTTACAGAAACTTTGTAATTTTATGAGTTCCCATTTGTCAATTCTTGATCTTAGAGCATAAGCTATTGGTGTTCTGTTCAGCAGCTTTCCCCCTGTGCTGATGTCCTCAAGGGTCTTCCCCAGTTTCTTTTCTATTAGTTTCAGTGTGTCTGGCTTATGTGAAGGTCCTTGATCCACTTGGAGTTGATTTTAGTACAAGGAGATAAGAATGGATCAATTCGAATTCTTCTGTATGCTGACCTCCAATTAAACCATTGAAAGGACTATCTTTTTTTCCACTGGATGTTTTGAGCTCCTTTGTCTAAGATCAAGTGACCATAGGTGTGTGGGTTCATTTCTGGGTCTTCAATCCTATTCCATTGATCCACCTGCCTGTCACTGTACCAATACCATGCAGTTTTTAACACTATTGCTCCGTAGGTTTGCTTGAGGTCCAGGATACTGATTCTCCCAGAAGTTCTTTTACTGTTGAGAATAGTTTTAGCTATCCTGGTTTTTTTTTTTTTGTTGTTATTACAGATGAACTTGAGAATTGCTCTTTCTATCTCTATGAAGAGCTGAGTTGGGATTATGATGGGGATTGCATTGAGTCTGTATATTACCTTTGGTAAGATGGCCATTTTAATTATATTAATCCTGTCAACCCATGATCGTGGAAGATTTTTCCATTTTCTGAGGTCTTCTTCAATTTCCTTTTTCAGAGACCTGAAGTTCTTGTCATACAGATCTTTCACTTGTTTGATTAGAGTCACACCAAGATACTTTATATTGTTTGTGGTTATTGTGAAGGGTGTCATTTCCCTAACTTCTTTCTCAGCCTGCTTATCCTTTGAGTATAGGAAGGCTACTGATTTGCTTGGTTGATTTTATAACCAGCCACTTTGCTGAAAACAGCCCTGAGATTTCACCTCACACCAGTCAGAATGGCTAAGATTAAAAACTCAGGAGACAGCGGGTGTTGACGAGGATGTGGAGAAAGAGGAACTCCTCCACTGCTGGTGGAATTGGAAGCTGGTATAACCACTCTAGAAATGAGTCTGGTGGTTCCTCAGAAAACTGGGCACAACACTTCCGGAGGACCCTGCTATACCACTCCTGGGCATATTCCTAGAGGATTCCCCAGCATGTAATAAGGATACATGCTCCACTATGTTCATAGCAGCCTTATTTATAATAGCCAGAAGCTCCAAAGATCCCAGATGTCCCTCAACGGAGGTATGGATACAAAAAAAATGTGGAATATATACACAATGGAGTACTATTCAGCCATTAGAAACAATGAATTCTTGAAATTTTTAGACAAATGGATGGTGGTGGAGAACATCATGCTAAGTGAGGTAACCCAGCCTCAAAAGAACACACACAGTATGCCCTCACTGGATATTGGCCTAGAATCTTGGAATACCCAAGACAAAATCCACATATCAAATGATGTCCAAGAAGAAGGAAGGACTGGCCTCTGGTTCTTGAAAGGCTCAGTGCATCAGTGTAGGGGAGTACCAGAACAGGGAAGTGGGAAGGAGTGGATAGGGGAACAGGGGGAGGGAAAGGGGCTTATGGGACTTTCGGGTTTTATGTTGAGGTCTTTGATCCACTTGGACTTGAGCTTTTGCTTTCTTCTACATATAGACCACCAGTTAGACCAGCACCATTTGTTAAAGATGCTTTCATTTTGTCCACTGTATGGTTTTGACTTCTTTGTCAAAGATCAAGTGTCCATAGGTATGTGGATTTATTTCTGAGTATTTGATTTTATTCCATTGATTGGCCTGTTTCTGTACCAATACCCTGTGGTTTTTATCACTATTGCTGTATAGTACAGCTTGAGGTCAAGGATTGTGATTCTTCCAGAAGTTTTTTAATTGTTCAGAATTGTTTTGGCTATCCTGGGGTTTTTGTTTTTCCGTATGAAGTTGAGAATTTCTCTTTCCATGTCGGTGAATAATTATGTTGGAATTTTGATGGGAATTGCTTTGAATCTGTAGGTTATTTTTGGTAAGATGGCCATTTTCATTATGGTAATCTTGCCAATCCATCTTCCCATCTTCTGAGGTCTTATTTGATTTCTTTTTCAGGGGCTTGAAGTTCTTGTCATACACATCTCTCACTTGCTTGGTTAGAGTTACACCAAGATATTTTTTATTATTTGTGGCTATTTTAAAGAGTGTCATTTTCTCAGCCCATTTATCATTTTTATAAAGTAACAGTACTGATTTTTTTAGTTAATTTTATATCCAGCCACTTTGCTGAAGTTATCAGCTGTAGTTCTCTGGTAGAATTTTGAGGGTCACTTATGTATGCTATCATGTCATCTATGAATAGTGATATCTTGACTTCTTCCTTTCCAATCTGTATCCCTTGATCTCCTTTTATTGTCTTATTGCTCTAACTAGAACTTCAAATACTATATTGAATAGATAGGGAGAGAGTGGACAGCCTTGTCTTGTCCCTAATTTTGGTGGGATTGCTTCAAGTTTCTCTCCATTAAATTTGATGTTGGCTGTTGGTTTGCTGTATATTGCTTTTATTATGTTTAGGTGTGTGCCATGAATTCCTAATCTCTCCAAGACTTATAACATGAAGGTGTGTTGGATTTTATCAAAGGCTTTTTCAACATCTAATGAGATGGTCACATGATTTTTTCTTTGAGTTTTTTAATATAATGAATTGATTACATTGATGGATTTTCAAATGTTGAACCATCAGGAAAATGCAAATCAAAACTACCCTGAGATTCCACCTTACACCAATCAGAATAGCTAAGATCAAAAACTCAAGTAACAGCACATGCTGGCAAGGATGTAGAGAAATGGGAACATTCCCTCCATTGCTGGTGGGATTGCAAATTTGTATAACCACTCTGGAAATCAATCTAGCAGTTCCTCAGAAAACTGGAAATAGTTCTACCTGAAGACCCAAGTATACTGCCCCTGGGCATGTAGCCAAAAGGTGGTCCACGATATCACAAGGACATGTGTTATGTTTATAGCAACCTTATTCATAATAGCCAGAAACTGGAAGTAACCCAGCTGTCCCTCAAAGAATGGATACAGAAATGTAGTTCATTTACACAGTGGGATACTATTCAGCTATTAAAAACAAGGACATCATGATTTTTGCAGGCAAATGGATGGAACTGGAAAATATCATCCTGAGTGAGGTGACCCAGATTCAAAAAGAGCACATAAGTGGATAGTAGCTTAAAAGTACAGAATAAGCATGATATACCCTGCAGACCCAAAGTAGTTAAACAAGAAGGAAGACTCAAGTAAGGATGCTTCAATCCCACTTAGAAGGGTGAACAAAATAATCATGGGAGAAAGAGGGAGGGAAGAACCTGGGTGGGAGAGGAGAAGGGGGAGTAGAAAGGGGACAAGATCAGACATGGGGGAGACAGGAGAGAAGCCCAGAGGGCTAGGAGAATAAATGGAAATATGCAGCTGCTAGGGATAGGGGTATTGGGGGAAAATCTCTAGAAAAACCCAGAAAACTGGGATAGGAGAAGCTCCCAGGACTCAATGGGTATTACCTTAGTCAAAATGCCCAACAGTGAGGAGATGGAATCTGAAGAAGCCACCTCCAGTAGCTAGACAGGTCCCCCAGTGGAGGGATGGGGACACCAATCCACCTTCAGATTTTTCAACCCAAAATTGTTCCTGTCTAAAAAAAATTTATAGACAAAAATGGAGCAGAGATTGAACAAATTGCGGACCAGTGACTGGCCCAAACTTGGGATCAATCCCCTGGGTAGGCATCAAACCCTGACACTATTATTGATGCTATGTTGTGCTTGCAGACAGGAGTCTAGCATGGTTATCTTCTGAGATATCTACCAGCAGCTGACTGAGACAGATATTCATAGCCAGGTATTGGACCGAGGTCAGGAACCCCTATGGAAGAGTTAGGGGAAGGATTGAAGGAACTGAAGGAACCCTATAGGAAGATTAATCCCCTAGTCAACAAGCAGAAGGATGCCTTGTCTGGACTCAATGGGAAAGGATGCACCTACCTGTAGAGACTTGATGCTCCAGGAAGGGAGGGTGTCCTAGAGGGGCACCCTCTCAGAGGCAATGGGGAGAGGTCATGGGGGGAAAAACTCTGTGAGGGGGAATCAGGAGGGGAGCAACATTTGGGATATAAATAAAATAATTAATAATAATAAATTTAAAAAACTATATATATATACATATATATATATATATGAACATATATAACACTGTAAAGAAAAACCAGAGTCACTATTCTTTTGTACATTGGGGTCTTACAGTACCTCATAAGAAGAAAAGTTATATGTCCAAAACATGGTGCTATTTTGAAAACCTCTATTTTAAAAGTAGTCTTGACATCCTGTAGTAAATTAAACTATCTGACAAACTACTCTAGACTCTACAATTAATTTCATCTCTGCATAAATTACCAGGATTATTAACATTTCTTATTTTTGATATCTTAGGTAATAAATGCGATTCAAAATTACAGCAGCTGTGTTTGCGATGCTGATTTGAGTCTAAACTGCCGCAAAGAGATTTTTAGGGAGGAGGGGCCTTGGCAGGGCAGAAGGTGAATAAGAGAGACAGGGATGAGACTGATTAGAATACATTACATACGGGCATGAAATTGTCAAAGAACAATTTTAATTAATAATAACTTTTAAAATACAAAGTCTATATATGTGAAAGAGAAAAATGAAAGAATAAAAAATGAAGTTGTTATTAATAGGCTCGCACTACATATTCTTCTAAAGCATGCCTTTATTTTCTTCAACACTGAGTGACTAAAATTCAACTGAATAAATTGTATGTGTAGTGTGGTCATTTAACTGCTGTATAGTATTGATTCACCCGTGCTCATTTATCATTCCTTTGGTTAGTTTTTTAGTTTCATTGTTTAAAATTAGGATACAAAGTAGCAGGCTTTCTTCCCACACTTAACATACTGTACTGCTGGTCTTCTCCCTCCCTGGCTGTTTCTTTGTTCTCTTTTGTACCAGCCAATACGGTTTCTACTTTCATGTTACATATGTTCTGATACCCTCCTCGACTCCTTCCTTAAAGCCTCTTTTCCCCTCTTGTGGTCCTCTTTTAGTTTTGTAGCCTACACATACACTCACACCCACATAACCACACATACATAAAAATTAAAAGCTGGGATCCGCATCTGAAAGAGAACAGGAAGCCTTTGTCTTTCCGTGCCAAGGTTAATCCGCAGTGCAATATTTTCAAATGCCATTCATCTTCCTACAGAGTTTTTTTTTTTTTTGAATTGTTGTTTTGTTCTGTTCTGTTTTGTTTTAAGATAGGTTCTGTAGTTCCTTGAACTCATGGAGAGCCGCGAGCCTCTGCCTCCCAGATCCCCGATTCAAGGTGTGTACCACCATGCTCACCTTTCTTCAACGTTCTTACTTTTGGTTTTCTTTACATCTGAATGAGATCCAGTGATGTGATGTGCCATGCTTCCATTTCCCATCCATCCATTGATGAACGGTGTTGATGGAATGCTGGCAAGTTCTATTTCCTTGCTGTTATGCAGATGTTCTTCCAAAAGCCTATTTCAAGAAGCCCGCTCAATTCCACCTTCCTGCCTCATTCATTCCAAGATCGTCTCCCATCCTTTCATTTGACTAAACCCTTAATGACCAGACTACTGCTGCCCTCGACCCTTCAGTGTCCTCCTTCTCTGGGGAGCACAGCATCAGCCATTCCACTTGTGCTTTGGCACTGGACCATTTTCTCCTCCTCCCTATGCCCCCTAATTGACCTTGCTGGAGTGACACAGATCACATTCATAAGGAAAAACAGCCAAAGTTCTTCAAGTGATCTCCTGCCACCTTGGAGCTGGAAACAGTACTTCCGAAGGTTTTGAGCAAATCGTGGCGTTGCAGATTTACATTTTTAAAAATCCTTCCAGTGGATTAATGGGATCTGACTAAAGTAAATGAAGAATCCTAAACCCATATATGGTATGGCCCCGCTGCAGAAAAGTATCTCTCCCCATCAGAAATGTCAACAATGACACCAAAAACGGAATGGTGACCCACTTAAACCTTACTTAATTCAGCTCTCATTTTTCACTTGGAGAAACTGAGGCAGGGATTTGTTTTATAACTCACCCCAGATATTCAGCTGCATGTAGGATGCCGAAAGCATCCTCTTAACAGTTTCCCTCCACAGCTGGCCTTTTTCCACTATGGTAGTATCGTGGAGGATTTCATGGTAGAGCCTACAGTAGAGACTAATTGATTCCATGTTTTTAGGCATAGGGACTTCCCCGGTGCTGGCAACAGAAAGATTAATAAGACGTGCCCCTCACCCTTGAGAAGCCCACATTCTAGCAAGCTGGGCATCAATAAAGCCAAGAATAAAGGCTACTGCCGCTGAGTGCCTGGGGTGGTCTGGAAAGACACAGAAGCTGGTGCCTTACTTGATTGGTGAGGTCAGAAGGGTGACATTCAATCTCTGCAAATCCATTCTCCTTTGTGCATCTAGCCCAAGAGGAGAATAAGAAAATGTTCTATTTTTAACTTTATTTATTCATATCATTCCATAAATATTTACTGGAATATCTGCTGAGTTCTGACCTCCTATCAGATTCCTTGTGGCAAAAGCCAATGGAGAATGACTAGGGGAAACGTCGCCTTAGTGGGGATGGGGACACTCTAGGACAGCCTCCGAGATGATAGGTACTATGCAAAGCAAAGCCAATAATGAAAAAAATCTAAGGGCTAGAAAATGTGATTCTCAATCGCATTAGACTCTGACAATTGCACGCATCCTTCCTCCTCATTTAAAACCCGTTTTGGGGGGTGGAATAAATACATCTATCATTCCTATCTTAGTGCAAATTTAAATTTCAACACATAACTCTCAGGGGTCATAGTGGTTTAATTTTTATGAAAACAATGTTTTAATATAGACATGATATTGTCAGGGCTCGGGATGCAGCCCAGAGACTGACCTAGCACGTACAAAGTGTTGGGTTCAACACAAGAAAGGGGTGGAGGAGAAGGTGATGCTCTCATCGTATATTATAGGAAGTGTGAAACCGGTGGAGGGAAGAGCCCAGCTGCATCATGCACTGCTGCTGCGTCATGCACTGCTGCTGCATCATACACTGCTGCTGCACCTGCCATCCCTGGATCCCACACCCACAGCACAGTGCACACAGACCCTGTTCCTCTCCATGTCACACCCATGTCCAGATCAGCGCTGCAGAAGCATCGCTTCTGTGTTGGTCCCTCTGTGCAGGAGCAGTCAGATCACATGTCTCACCCTGACCTTCATGGTTTATTTTCAGTTCCTGCCCAGGGTGTCTCTGATACAGCACCCTGGGGCAGCCACTCCAAGTTAGGCTTTTCCTCAGCACACATCCTGGAAAAAGAATAGAGTTAATTCACCCCGAGACCAGCTTGATCTAGGGTAAGTCAGGGGTGCTAGTGGGTTCTGTCTTTGGTCTCTCAGGCAGACACACCTGTGTGCCTCAGAATCCCAAGCAGAGTAAAGGAGCTAGAGGCAGCTGGCAGGTCAATAACCCATCTTGAGTTGACTGCCCTTGTGAAACCCTGCTCTCCAGGCATGAATTCCAGAAACCTTCAATGGCAAGACTTTGGCTCAGGCCTTGATTTCTGGTAACTCGATTTCAGACTACCAGGACCTACTCTTTTATTCTTTCCTTTAAAAATCCTTCTGGAGAGCTTTGACAAAAAAGGTCGCACTGCTTTCCAACGATCTGAAAATTCTGAAATTTGACAGGAATCCACAGGTGTGACTGCCACTCCATCTGGGAGGCAGCCCCTTTGCGTCAGTGAGTCAAAGAATTAGAACTGATGTTAAACTTGTACTTCCTCTTCAGAAATAGTTGCTTTCAAAATCTCGTGCCACCTCTTATTTCTCAGATTTTCTGGTTGCACATCTGCCTACCAGCAAGAATTCCTGGGTCCCAGATGCTGTTTTCATCTTATTTTTTTCTTTTTCTTTTCTTTTCTTGTTTTTTGTTTGTTTGTTTGTTTGTTTTTTGTTTGTTTGTTTGTTTGTTTTAGACAGGGTTTCTCTGTGTAGTCCTGGCTGTCCTGGAACTCACTCTGTAAACCAGGCTGGCCTCGAACTCAGAAATCTGCCTGCCTATGCCTCCCAAGTGCTGGGATTAAAGGCGTGTGCCACCACGCCCGGCTCATTTTTTTTTCTTATATCTAAAGTTCAGAGAGCTTTGCTCTGTTACTGACATGGGCTGATGACTTACACTGCTTGTAAATGAGCCATTCTTCCCTGATATCAGAAACCTGATTAGGTCCACATTGGTGGGAGCAGAGAGAAGGCATATGAAGGTTCCTGTCTAACATGGGGTTGCCCGGCTGGTCCAAGACATGGTGATGGCTACCCAATGATGTGCTGAATTTTTTTTGTTTGTTTGTTTGTTTTGGTTTTGTTTTTTTTGTGTGTGTGTGCCTTCCTCACATAAAAGAGTCAATCCCTGAACGCTGCTGGTATTGAACATTCAACTTAGACCTCTAATGAAGATTCAGCATGTGATTCATCTCATTTTTCTTTAGGGGATTTCAGTTATAGATGTTTTGTTTGGTTAGCTGGTAGGGTGGTTGGTTGGTTGGTTGGTTGGTTGGTTGGTTGGTTGGTTGGTAGGTTGGTTGGTTGGTTGGTTGGCTAACTGGTCTGTTAGCTGGTAGGTTGGTTGGTTGGTTGGTTATCTGGCTGGTTGGTTCGTTAGCTAGTAGGGTGGTTGGTTGGTTAGTTGGTTGGTTGGTTGGTTGGTTGGTTGGTTGGTTGGTTGGTTGGTTAGTTAGCTGGTAGGGTGGTTGGTTGGTTGGTTAGTTGGTTGGTTGGTTGGTTGGTTGGTTGGTTGGTTGGTTGGTTGGCTGGCTGGCTGGTTGGTTGATTGGTTAGCTGGTAGGTTGGTTGGTCAGTTGACTGGTTTTAATACAGAGTCTTACAATGTATCCCTGGTTGGCCTAGAACTGCTACATAGACTAGGCTAGCCTCAAGCTCATGAAAATCCTCCTACCTCTGCCTCTCAAATGCCTCTCTAGCTTTTCAAAGTGTGGTTAGGTTTTCAGACCCAAGCTTAGCTGACGTTATCTCAGAGTCTTCAAGGGTCAGTTTCCTGTGCAGTTCACCTATGATCTGCTGTAAACCTGGGGAAAGGTGACAACCCAGTTAGTGACAGAGGGAGTTGGAGAATGAATAATAACCTTGACCCTGATGCCCGACTGATCCTGATGTCTGAGTGTAGACCCATATGTCACCCAGATACATAAGCATTTTGATTGGTGTCTTATCTGTGACCACCAGGAAGCTTACTTTCTTCCACTAGGAGGCTTACTTCTTTACAGCCTCAGAGAAACTGCTTTTACTGCAAAGTCTTACAGATTTTTATTCGATGTATTAATTTTATAAAATTATGGGAAAACTCTGCTAATTAAGGTCTAAGTCTACCATTGACCAGACAGCCTTCTTGAATTCTGTACTACACAAAGGACTCCTTTCATCAGCAGGGCTTTGCCTTCTCTGACCTCGTCTGGGGTATTCAAAACCTCCTGCACCTCTACCTGAAGAATGTTATGTAACATAATACCTGGACTACTTCCCCATACTAATGAGGCATTTTGGTACCCTAAGCCTTCAGCCAATGACCTTCCTCCCTGGGTATTTAATCCCCCAAGAGGTATATAATCCCTGATTCACCCTGAATGAAGTACATGTGCCCATATCCACCCTCAATAAAACAATATCAACAAACAAGGATCATATCAGAGAACTGGTCCATTAAACAGTCTTGCCTAAGACTCCAAAAGACAGCTTTCTCCCCTCCAGCCCTTCCAGTACTCAGCACTCGCGCCCACTCGGGCTGGATCCTGCCTCAGGCTCTGCCTTCCCCTTCCAGCCTGGCTGTGTAGATGTCCTGAGTGGAAACAGACACAATCCTGTTCCTGACTTCCTCTCCAAGCGGGGATTTACTGGCAGTGTTTGGGTACCCAGAGAGGATTCTGGGTATCACTGCATTCATCCCACTCCCTGCCTCCTATTTCTGCTTCCTGTCCAGCCAGTTTCTGGCACACCGGTGGGAAACATGGGCTGTGGACTCCCTGTTCCACACATTGACCTGCCTTCTCCCGGTGGTGTGCCAGTGCCACCTGGGCACCCCTGGCAGAAAGGCAGGATGGTATATAACGTAAAATAATGGGCCTCATGATGACATTTTCACATATGTATACAATGCATTTGATCATATTTCTTCTCATGCTCCTGTCCACACTACTGCTGGCTATGTCTCTTTTTTTAAAGATTTATTTATTTTATTTATATGAGTACACTGTAGCTGTCTTCAGACGCACCAGAAGAGGGCGTCAGATCCCATTACAGATGGTTGTGAGCCACCATGTTGTTGCTAGGAATTGAACTCAGGACCTCTGGAAGAGCAGTTGGTGCTCTTAACCACTGAGCCATCTCTCTGGCCCCGGCTGTGTCTTCTTATTTCTTCTTCTTTTTTTTTTTAAGTTAAAATATAATGACATCATTTTCTCCACTGCCCTCCTCCCTCCAACCCCTTCCCACAAACACTCCCTCTCAAATTCATGGTTGCTTATTTTATTTTTATCATTGTTGTTGTTATATCTGTGTATAAATACATAAATACAACCTGCTGGATGTATTTAGTGCTGCTTGCATGATGCTCTTAGGGATGACCACTTAGGAGGCTCATCCCTGGGGAATATTATCATTTCTATCTCTATCTCTATCTCTAATCATATCTCTGCGGTCATTAATTGATTGTATTTCTTCATCTAGGACCCTGTGAGATGTCTCCCATCCGTGTTAACATGTCACCTGGTTTTGTCATCATTCAGGTCTTCTTTAGGCAGCCATCTTGAGGTTTCACGGGTGTAATTTCCCTGTCATATCTAGAGGCCACAGTCTTGCAGATTTCCTGGTCTTCTATTAGTTGTCTTTCTGGGTCATCACATGATCTCCAGCTCCATCCATTCTTCTGCAAACGGAACTTGCTGAATTTCATCCTTTGGAGGGCTGACTAAAACACCACTGGGTATGTATGCCTGTGTACTTGCATGTTGTGAGTCCACATGTTCTTTATTTGTTTTGTCAGTGTCATTTTGACTGGTTGTGATTCTTAGCCATTGTGAGTAGTGCAGAAATAAATGGGAGTGAGCAATTCTCTCTGGTGTGCTGACTTTGATTCCTTCAAATATACACCCAGGGGTGTTACATGAGAGGCACAGCAGTACTCACCGCAAGAGTGACATCACTACAGTCCCTAAAGCACACACAGTGAGGACTCCCTGGTCACCTTCAAAGTCCCACCCCTAGTTGCCCATTTCCACCGGTCAGGTCCTTCCTGCTAAAGGATCCTCAACCTAATACAACAGTGCCCCCAGCTGGGGGACAAGAGTTCACACTCGAGTCTGTGGGGGACATTTCAAATCCAAGCCCTGACAGTTGGTTAGGGTCTTCCCCCCAGTTCAGGATGTTGTAATCCCTCTCTACCCCATACACTTCTCCAGAGGCCCCTGAACACTGGCTTTCTTTAAGGTTTTATAGGGTAATACGGGGAGACACCAGCTGTTCTTTGACAGGGCGGAGTTCTGCAACAAACTTGTCTAACACCCCTCTAGTCTCCCTGCCTTTCTCCCAAGCCTGTGCAGACTCTTGCTACCAATGCCTCTCAGTTGCTAGGACATCTGTATGGGTGAATAGAATGCTAAAACTCCGGGCCCACTAGGCTTCTGTGGCATCCCTTGAGCCCGTAGAGAGCACAGTTTTGCCATACCAAATGATTAAGGGACATGTTTCACAGCCTCCCTGCCACCTCTCACAGCTAGCACAGGCTGATCCCACTTTCCACTCTAGACAAGAACTGGCTCCAGCCCCACCCCCACCCCTTCCTTAGCTGTATGACCCCAAAGTTCTTTAGCTGCTTCTTGGGCTAAGACTGCCCCTCCCAGCAGTGGCCCCCAGAGGAGCCCACGGTTTCATCAGCTCAGGTGCATCTACACTAATGTGAGGTGTGTGACTCTCCTCTCAGCACAGTGTTTTCAGATTCCCCATTACAAGCACCAAGAAGGGACAGCCTTGATAAAATGGCATGTCGCCTTCTCTAGACTCCTGACTTGGAGTCCCTACAGATTCCTTCACACCAGGGAAAGAGTGAGTGGGAAGGTGTCATGTCCTCTTAAGCCATCCTGGAAAATGACTCTGTGGCTCACTTGGTGTTCTCTTTAGGTTGTGGACGCTCTTAGAGAGTTTTTCTGAGTAGGAGCTTCCATCAAAGTGCCAAGATGGTGGGATAATGTGCCCTCACCAGAGCAGTTTCTTAGTTTGCTTCCTATTGCTGTAATAAAAACCCCATGGCCAAAAGCAACTCGTGTGTGGGAGGGGACTGCTTATTTCAGCTTACCGCGGTAGTCCATCATAAAGGGAAGTCAGGGTGGGAACCTGGACACAGGAGCTGAAGCAGAGGGCAAGGAGGAGTACTACTTGCTAGCTTACTCCTCATGGCTTGCTCAGCCTGCTTTCTTATATAATTCATGGCTACCTCTTAAAGGTGGCACTACCTCCAGTGAGCTAGTCCCCCTCACAGTATCACCGTTTAGTTGGAACCCCTGCTTGCCTCTATACAAGCTGGGAAACCCTGTCTGCCCACTTTCCCACAACCTCAACTTCTGGCTGACACATAATCATCCCTTGCCTCTGCATTTTCAGCAACCCAGCTATGGATAAGATTTTCACTATATATGGGTACAACCCCAGCTCCTAGCTAACACATCATCTCTCCCCTAAGAGCTATACCTCTTTGCCTTAGCCAGGGCTCATGACTTCCCTGGACCCATTTCTTGGGACCCAATGAACCTGCCTGGGAACAGTGCCTAGTAAACCTACATTTATCTGCTTTTAATCTGGTCTCATCTGGCCTATATTTGCATCACTGAGAGAAAAAGCCTATTAATCGCTATTTCAGAAAACGTCCTACTGGCAATCTGATGGACCTGCCTTCTCAGTGACTCTACTCTCTGTGGTAGGTAGTATTGTGCTTCTTTTCTAAGTGAGAACCCTATTCCAATGTTTACTTTAGACTCATATTGTATATCAGAGAGGTGGTAGGGAGGTGGATGCGTGGGTGGTGAATGAATGGATGGGTACATGGATATAGTTGGATAAGTGTCTAAATGGATGAATGGATGGATGGATGGATGGATGGATGGATGGATGGATGGATGGATGGATGGATGGATGGACAGATGGACAGTTGGATGGACAGACAGATGGATGGCAAATACATTTCAGGTTGTTAAATCAAACTAATTCTCATTCCCGGGGTAAACCCTCTGTCTTAAAGTTACCATTTAAATCTCAGCGTATTCCAATTTTCATAAGACCCATGAAAAAGAAACAAAAATCCAGAGACCCTATTGGCTATGGCTTTACTCACCTGTGAATAAATCCAGACCCAAGAGACGCAGTGCTGCTAGACTAAACCAGCTGCTGTCATCATTATAGACATTATTATCTCCCTCTCACTAAGTCAGTAACACCCTGATAAATTTCTCAGGAATGAGACCTGTGAGGCCATCTTTAAATGTCTAAAAAGAGACAGGACCGTTATACAGAGCATCTATGGACAATCACAGAAGCCATGGTAGCCAGTAGGAGGCAGCCAGCTCCAGCTTCAACTTAGTTACCTGGAGAACAAGGGATGCATTTTTTTGTGCCAAGTAGATACCACTGGGTCATCGCAAATGAATTCAAGTCTATAAAGTTCTATACAATCTCCAAGAGGGCTGGACATGGTGGTACATGGCTTGTTATCTCAAGCATCTTTAGCAGGGAGTTCTCAGGTTGATGGCTTTTCACGGGCTGGCTCATGCGATGTACTAACTGTAGTGGTTTAAATAAGAAATGTCCCCATAGAACCACGTGTCTGAATGCTTGGTCTCCAGTTGGTGGTACTGTTTGAGGCCTATAGAGGTGCAGCGTTGCTGGAGGATGTACATCACTAGGGACAGGCTTTGGGGATTTATAGCCTTTCCCCATTTCCTGTTTGTGCTCTTAGCTGCCTGTGTGCTGCTAAAATATAATCTCACCTGCCACCATATCCTTCCCAGTATTGTGGACATCTATCCTTCTGGAACCCTAAGGCAAAGGAAGTTTTTAAAAGTTGCTTTTGGTTGTGGTACTTTATCACAGCAACAGAAAAGTAGCTAATACAGCATCTCTTGAGACAATCCACAAATGCAACAGAAATATATCGGATTATGCCTCATATTATTATACACCCAGCACAGAGCTCAGGAAGAGTGGCTCTCACCCAAATCATAGGGGCCATAGGGAGGGAACAAGTCACTAGGGCCCCTTATGGCAGACAGCTGAAGCAGAAGTCCAAAGTAGCTTTCTAACTCTGGTTCTCAAGTCCCCAAGGAGGATATAATTTATCTAGTTGAAAGACCAGAGTAGATCAGCCCCAGGGGCTGTCATAAGATACATGTAAAACTGGAAAAATGTCAGAGGGAAAAGAAACAGAGATCTTCTCACCCTGCTTTCTCACAGCTGAGGGAGCTGAGCCCTGGAGCCAGCCAGGGAGTCAGACCCTCATAGTCCTCTGACTCTGGCAAGAACTGTGCTGGCAATGCCCAAGAGTAAGGTATGTGCCTTGTCCTCTAGATTTTTCTTAATTCTCTTTCAAAATGTCAGGCAGAGTATGTCGTCATTACAATGCTGAGCTGCAGTCTGCACAGTGGTGTCCTTGGAGGAGCAGGCCACCCACTCACAGGCTCCCACGCATGCACGTGAATCCACACCTGTCCCAGCAAAGACAGAGGACATTGGGAGGTTTATGAAACTGGCTGGGGAGGGGAAATCCATGCAGGAAAGGCAATGCTGAGACTGTCTCTCAAACCAGTCTCTGGGTCAGATGGAGAAATGCACCGCAAGGAATAGGAAGATGACAAAAGATGATCCTCCACCCTTAAAGTACGTGGAAAGATAAAGGTAACCAGGAGGAAGCGTGTCGGGGAAACAGAGGTGACGCAGAGGGGTGCAAATGAGGCAAGAGCAGTGATGGGTAAGGAGGAAATTGTCCAGAAAAGCCCATCATCCTGGGTGCTAACTAAAAACTAGTAAATAAATGCATCTCCCAAAGCAAGCTCAGAAGGAACTGAAAGCTCAGCTCCAAGGGAAAGCCCATTGCTGTCCTTGGCCTTGTGCCTGCTGCCTTTGGAGTCTGAGGTAGGAAGTGTGTAGCAGATGTGACCGCCCATCACAGTGGGGACAATTGTGCTCCCGGGTAAAATGGCATGGACGGTCTCAGAAACAAGGAGTGAGTCACCTTCTGATCCATTGTAGGCCAGAATTCAACACACACAGAGCCAAGGGCCACAGAAGGCTGAACAGTGGCTCAAGCAGCGAGGACAGGACCCGCTCACTGGTTCAGAAGAATCTCGGTGTCTCCAATAGGGCAAAAGCCGAAAGCCACCAGCCAACCTGAGAGCTGGACTGAGACACTTAACTCGAAGTAGACCCTGATGGACAAACAGAAAGAGGGAAGATGCCCAGTAAGGCCCCTCCTTCCTGCCCTGCATGCCCTCCTCCCTGCCCTGCATGTCCTTCCTTCCCTGTGCGGTATGCCTATCCTTGGCAATAGCTTCTGCTCTTCACTAGGCAGGCGACAACTCTGCCAGCAGCTCTGCCCCAAGGTTAAAGGCAGTGCAGGTTGCTCTCACTGCCTAGGACACCTCTGGGCCTCCTCCTCCAGGAAATCCATAAGAGGGGGTGTGTGACAAGGTCCTTGCCACCTGCAAACAGCCATTTTTCTCTAGAAGTTACTCGGAGTAGACCTCTGCCCTGTGTGCTCAGAAGCCCCAGGGTATTTATCATAGAAGGAAAGGCTCTGGAAGCTCTCACCCCGCCCTCTAGGATCCATGACCCCTTAAGGGGTTTGCCTCCAAGGATTTGCGCCAACTGTATTCTGCATTCCCGTTTCATGTGACCGTAAGACGCCCCTGTAAGGACCCAGGCCGAGGAGTTGTCCTCACCTGGACAAATGAACAAGAGCCGAGAGGACGAGAATTCCTAACAACACACAGCCAGCCAAAGTTTGTCTCCCTGGTCCTTCACTCAACACGCTCTCCACTACATCCCAAAGCTTTCTTTTGAATATGAAACAAGGTGAAAGTTGCACTCCATTTCTTCAGAACTTAACTATCAAGGAAATATTGGCATTGCATAATAATGTCTCCTCCATTTATCAGATAGGAAACAAGTTCAGCCAGAAGGCATTAGTTCCCGTCAGCACCAGGTCCTGGAACTCACAACTGTAGCAGCTGCATTAATGGAGCGACCCATCCATAGGCCAAGTGCAGTCCTCAGCAGGGACAGCCATGACCTTCCAGTAGCACACAGTAGGGACCTTCATTTCATTTCATCTCGGCTTGTGGCGGCTGGTTCCTGACACCCAGAGGCTGGCAGAAGCTATTTTTATTGCTTCAAATAGGAATCTGTGGAGTCAAACACAATAGACAATAATAAATGCACCCTCCCCTTACTCAGAGGAGCAGAGGATGGGGATTGTAGTAATATTTTGGAGCATTTAGCTGAGCCCGGGATCACTGCTGTCCTGGCCACCATTTTCTCAGGACCCTTAAGTGCCTGACTAAGATTTGCCCCAGGTAACCTATCATGTGTACCCTCCCATTGGCTGCCTCACTGGCTTCTACATTTAGAAGCTACTTTAATTGATTGTCTTCAAACAGAAACCTATCCAAGCCATAAGGCAACAAAAGCAGCAGTGTTTGCAGTGGGCGGAATAAAAGGGCTGGTTTTATTTATGTGCCAGCCATGGAGAACAACACGGAAGTATTTCGTAAACTTTCTTGACTTTGAGTTTTTATTTTGATTTTTCAAAAGTGCAAATCAGCACCTGGGCCCAAAGCTTGGGGCAGCAGAAACTTAATTAGAGCGCAGAGTGCTTTCCATAAATATATTCCTTTCTGCTGTTGTCTTAACACTGACAGGATCACTCATCTGCTTAAATATAATTGAGTACAGAAGTGAGAAGGGAAAGAAAACCTAGGCTGAAAACTTAATTTCCACACAGCTAGCCTGGGACTTTGAGCTGGGGCTTCCATGCCCTCTGCTGAAGAGCATTGTGATGGCACCAGAGTAAACCTGGCACTCTGACCTTGGTTGAAGTCTCAACTACCCACACTAAACACAAAAGAGGAAAAATAAATATATCTTTTTAAAATTTAAACCACTGAGATTTGATAGGTTGGGAGGTATTTGTTACACAGTATAGCCCTGTTTCCCTGACAGATAGATTTGAAACTACTCTTTGGCTCTAACTGTACCAAACATCTTACTATATCTTGCAGGCAACATCTAGGATAGTGCTAGGCACCAATTGTAATATATAACTGTTGAATAAATAATCATAGCAGTAGTGTTACCAGCATAATCTCTAACATACAGTAAGCACTCAATAATTTAAGTGTGTGTTTGCATCAGTAAACTAGGTGGTAATACTATTACTATGCCCATCCTTACAGACAAGAAACATAAGCTTTAAAGAGATGGGGGCATTCACTGTTTGTGACATAGAAAGTTGAGTGACCAGTCTTCAACCCCAAGTTATCTCTGAACTCTGTATCTTAACCATAATACTACCTCTAAACAAGTAATTAAATAAATGGGAATAAAAGTCTTTCCTTAAAGCCTCAAACACATGGGCACAGGGGGAAAGTTCCTGAACAGAAGAACACCAATGAGCTCAAGAATTGAAAAATGGGACCTCATAAAATTGCAAAGCTTCTGTAAGGCAAAGGACACTATCAATAGGACAAAATGGCCACAACAGATTGGGAAAAGATCTTTACCAATCCTACATCTGATAGAGGGCTAATGTCCAGTAATACAAAGAACTCAAGAAGTTAGACTCCAGAGACCCAAATAATCCTATCAAAATATGGGGAACATAACTAAACAGAATTTTCAACTGAGGAAACTTGAATGGCAGAGAAGCACCTAATGAAATGTTCAGCATCCTTAGTCATCAGGGAAATGCAAATCAAAATAGCCCTGAGATTCCACCTCACACCAGTCAGAATGGATAAGATCAAAAACTCAGGTGACAGCAGATGCTGGCAAGGATGTGTGGAGAAAAAGGAACTCTCCTCCAATGCTGGTGGGATTGCAAGCTGGTACAACCACTCTGGAAATCAGTCTAATGTTTCCTCAGAAAATTGGACACAGTATTTACTTGAGAACCATCTATACCATTCCTGGGCATGTACCCAGAAGATGCTCCAACATGTAATAAGGACACATGCTCCACTATGTTCATAGCAGCCATATTTATAATAGCCATGAGCTAGAAAGAACCCAGATGTCCCTCAACAGAAGAATGGATACAGAAAATGTGGTACACTTACACAATTGAGTACTACTCAGCTATTAAAAACAATGACTTCATGAAATTTGCAGGCAAATGAATGGATCTACAAAATATCCTGAGTGAGGTAACTCAGTCACAAAAGAACACACATGGTGTGTACTCACTGATAAGTGGATATTAGGCAAAGAGTGTATAATAGCCACTATACAACTCACAGACCACATGAAGCTCAACAGGAAGGAAAATCAAAGAGTGAATGCTTCAGTCCTACTTAGAAAGGGGAACAATATAATCAAGGGAAGTGGAGGGTGGGAGGGACTTAGGAGGAAGAAAGGAGGGGGAGAGAAAAAAGAGGGGCAGAATCAGTTATGGGAGGAGATGGCAGAGATGTACAGAGAGTCAGGAAATTGAACAGAGGTGTGTAACAATGGGGAATGGGGAACTGGGAGTAGCAACCAGAAAGTCCCAGATGCCAGGAAAGAAAGAGGCTCTCAGGACCCCATGGAGATGGCATTAGCTGAAATATCCCACAAAGGGGAGGGAGAACCTGTCGAGACCATATCCAGAAGTTAGCCCTGCCCCCCCCCATTGAAGGATGGAGCCACCCCCACATTTCCAAAATTTTAACCCAGAATTGTTCCTGTCTAAAGGAAATATGGGGACAAAGAGTGGAAGAGAGACTGAAAGAAAGGCCATACATAGATTGCCCTACCTGGGGATCCATTCTACATGCAGACACCAAACCCAGACACTATTGCTCATGCCAAGAAGGGCTTGCTGACAGTAGCCTGATACAGTTGTCTCCTGGGAGGCTCTGCCAGATCCTGACCAATACAGATGCAGATGCTTGTAGCCAACCATTGGACTGTACGCAGGGACCCCAATGGAGGAGTTAGGAGAAGGACTGAAGGAGCTGAAGGGACCTTATCTGGCATCAGTGGGAGGGAAGGGCCTTGGTCCTGTAAAGGTTTGATGCCCCAGTGTAGAGGAATGCTAGGGCAGTGAGGTAGGAGTAGGTGGGTAGGTGGGGGAGCACCCTCATAGAATCAAAGTAAGGGGAGATGGGATAGAGGGGTTGCAGAGGGGAAACTGGGAAAGGGGATAACATTTGAAATGTAAACAAATAAAATATCCAATTTTTTAAAAAGTCTTTCCTTGAAGACGTTATATGATAGGAGATGGCTGAAATATGTAAACAGTTACAAATTCTAAGTAATCTGAACCTAATGGAACTACAAAGATGGTGCTTATAGAGTGATATTTGAGCTGGGTATTGAAGAGAAGTTCAGATACACTAACAGACAAGGAGAAGACATTCTTCGTTTGGACAGGAAACAACACCACATTGCAGGAGTGATAATTCTTTGTCATCTATAAACTGGTAACTTGATAAAGAAAGACCTTGATTGTGACAAACAATTCTCAAATTGGGGCAGGGGAGGGGGGCAGAAAGTAGGTACCTTGCTGACTTCCTGCCCTCCCATGCTGAAGCCTAGCGAGGGGAGGTACCTCAGTGGTGGAGCCCTTGCCTGGCACGTACAGGGTCCTGGGTTCTGTCTCTAGCATCACAGAAAAATCCAAACCACCATCCCCTCCCAGATGCTTGTTTTATTAAAGCATATCTAACAGACCTGCCATGGCACTCACTCTGAGCTGTCGAAATGAGTAGCTGCTGAGCATTACCGATCAACACAACAAGCTTCACAGGTCGGTCTGCTGTACTGGTAAGCTATACAGAATCTGCCAAGGTTCAGGAAGAAATCCAAGCCTGGTGACTGACCTTTGGGAGGATTTCGAACAAGCAGCCAAAAATCCCCAGGGCAGAAGTTCATCTCTCTCAGCCGTTGTCTGCCCTGGGGGAGTAGCCAGCATATGCATCAAGTTGCTTAACTGAGTGTTGGAATTTGACCAAGAGAAGCTGAGGCAGCAGAGGAGGGCTCCAGAGGCAGCTCTGCCCCCTGACCCTTGCTGGCCTCTGGGTGCTGCTGCTGTTATTGCGCTAGCATGGAGAGCGGTCTAAATCACCTGAGAGCCTGCTGTAAACGGCTTCAGAGGCTTGCAGAAGGATCAAGTTTCCAGAAGCTTGGATCTGCTTCAAAGGCCACAAATTCCCCCTGGAATTAAGGAGCAAGGTTCTTCAGAAGCCTCTTCACTCGAGGTGTGGAGGAGGGGTTAGGTTGATGCTCCAACGGGCTCCCTTCACTCTTTCCCTTACTGGGGTTTACTGTAAGGGAAACAAGGCACCCTGTCCAACTACAGAGGAACAATTAGGCCCCTCTGTCTGCAGAAACCAAATGGTCAAAGTTTTCAGATCTGAACTGGCCCTGGAGAACAGACCAGTCTGCTAAAATCTGCTTCATCAAAATCCAGCTTGCAGATAGCCAATTTGCCAAAAATCCTATCAGTGGGCCCAGATTAGTACTTTTTCCCCTAGATGATTCTGACATTTCACCTTGCCTCTGCCTTTGGGTATTTATCTTAATTTCTGTTTGCTTGGCTTTTATGTTATGTGCATGGGTGTTTTACCTGAATGTGTACCTATCTGTGTAGCACTTGAATGTTTGGTGTCTTTGAAGTTCAGGAGATGGCATAGGATTCCCCCAGAACTGTTACAGATGGCTGTTAGCTACCATGCCGGCACTGGGAGTTGAACCTATGACCTCTGGAAGAGCAGCCATTACTATTAACAGCAGAGTCATCTCTCTGGCCTCTGTTTGCTTGTTTAATGAAACAAGCTCCCTAGCCAAGCTGGCCTCAGACACAAAATTCTTCTAAGTACTAGGATAGCTAGCATGAGCCACCATGCGCAGTATTGGCTCAGGGGTTTTATTAAAAAGGATCAAGCACAGTAAACTAGCTATTCTTTGAATTGATCCTCAGCTAAGTCATTTCCACGAATTGATCAAAATTCCCCCAGCCTTCTCTGGCATGTACAACTCTCTTGTCTGCAGACAGAGCTACATGGCCTGTCTTCAGAGCTCATCATTCTGATCCACCTATCCAGACGGTCCTGTGAGGATGCAGCAGCCTCCTGCAAAGAGAAGGATACTTGGTGTTGGGAACATGCTGGCTGTTTGTTTACCTCATCTTGAGCCCTTTCTCTGACCTCACTGCAAAGTCATTATGAGAGAGCAGGCTCTTGGCAGGTGTGTGTATTGTAAGTGACACACTTTAAAAACACCTCGTGTAAATCAGATATTGCCATAAAATGGAAATCACAGCTACAAATTACATACTTATTACCATTGTGTCTGATATATGAGGCAACGTTGACACTATATAATAGGTAGCCTGAGAGATGGAAAGTTACATGTGAGGCATAAAAGATCATTATTTTTCAATTCACAATGATACAATCTCTCTTACTCTGATATCGCAGGCTCCTACATCAAAGCTGGGGCAGTTCCTAGGCCATTATCCAAACCCTTCATTTTACAGATGTGAAGGCTAAGGAAAACTGCCCAAGGTCACTCAGAGAAAGCCAGCTTGTGACTGGCACAACACAGACTAGAGCTCTCTACTCTCTGAGGTGAGTCTGAGAAAGGCTACTTGTTCTACTCCACCTGGGTCCTGAAGAGCTCTGGAGAGACCCTGAGCCACCATGGTCCCTGCTACGGAGAAGCCACCTCTGAGCTCGGTGCAAATACCATGTGTGAGTGTTGCCCCGTCCTTTGCTCTGTGTGTGACTCAGGCAAGACACTAATCCCACTGAGTTTTGATTCCTTAGTTCACAAAGTGAGGTTGATTTCACCTACCTACCTACCTTAAAGAAGCATCATGAAGAGTTGGACATTTTAAGTAATACAGTTAAAGAGGATATTTAATGTAAGAAGAGGAATGTTCCTGGCAGGTTCTGCAAAAGGCCAGCATTGCAGACGGTGAATGCTATCACTACTCAGGGCCAGAGATGTGGCAAAGGAACTCTAGAACTATAGCCATGTCTGGTGAACCTCTACCCTCCTAGCATTGGCCATCTGTGTTCCCTGGAACTTGGACGAATCTTCCATGTGACAAAAGAAAATCACTCTGTCTTCCTTCTTAGAATTACTTCCCACTACACAAGTTTTCTGATTCCAGAAAGTGGGTTTTGAGGCTGTGCTGCAATCCATGTAGACAGCTCTGCAACTGCCCGAGGGCTGGCACGTCTTACGCTTCATGCAGCAGATACTTTTTTAAAAGATCCTACTTGATGTCAGACTCAACAGTAGGCACTTCCAGTATCATAGTCCACTGGGGACAACCCTCCTGTATAGAAGAAAAGGGGGAAACAGACTGATCATGGTGGCTCATGCCTTTAATCCCAGCACTTGTGAGGCAGAGGCAGATAGATCTCTGAGTTCAAGGCCAGTTTCTACAATTGAGTTCCAGGCCATACAAGGCCACAGAGTGAGACCCTATCTCAACAAAGAAAAGGGGGAAAATGTGGGAAACAAAGGAGAAATAAAAAATACCAAGACAACCTGCCCCATAGTTGTAGGTATGGCTGTTGTGACAGTAGGGGGCAGAGAGGAGAGAGGTTATGTCTACACTCAGTGTTCTGACCTATGGACATCTGAATGATTAGTAGTCTAACATTTCCTGGAAAAAATGAGCCTGAGACCACAGCCCAATATGATTTCTTCCCTGTGCCATAATGGACACCAGAGACCATTCCTGAGCCAACCTCAAACACTCAGAGACTCCAGACACCACTAAGAGAGGCAAGTACGTAGTGGGAAAATGGAAGAGAAAGAAACAGAAAGATGTGGGAATAATAAAGAGAGACAGAACTGGAGACTCAAAGGTAGTGAGGAGCAGCCCGATGTGAGTAGCCAATGATGCCACCTGGGACCATGATAGAACCCTGGCCTGTGCAGCCACCAGGGGCCATGTCTGGGTTCGTGGCCCTGCAGTAGCAGGGGTCTGTTACCCCTAAACACCAGGCCCACATCCCTAGTCTGGGCTACAGCCCAGGACTTGCTGATATCTGAGGGTTATATAAAACTGGCCCCACCCCTCCCCTGGGCATCTTCCTGCCTCAGCCTCCTGATGCTAAAATTACAGGTGTCAAGGAAAGTGTCATTAATGGCTCAGTTTGAAGCAAGATCTAAACAGGGTCATGTAGTGAGAGTTTGGGTTTCCTTTAAAACTCACTTATATCATGTATGTTTTTGTTTTAATCCCAGGTGTGGGATAAGAGGCTGCTTCACAGCAGGTGATTATGATTTGTCTTGTGCGCTAGCAGGGACATGATCTTTGCCAGCTGCAGATAATTTAATTCTGAGAACTCTGGAGAGGGTATAAATGGGAGAGCCCCAAGAGGGCCTTTGGAGGTTGCTGCTCCCCCTGCTGCTGGAGCAAAGAGATGAGAAGAAATTGGATCCTGATGATGAAGATTGAACTTGCCCCAAGAAACATGAAGTCTCTAATCAGCAGGAAGTACTCCGAAGAGGTCCACTCCCCCTTTCCCCTCTAACCTTTTTTCTCTCCTTCCTAGTGTTGGGTGTTGGAAGGGATTAAGGTGGAGTAAGTGTTGGAAAGGAGGTAGGTATAAGAACAATAAAGCAGCCCCTAAAAATAGCACCAACAAAATCCTACTCAAGAAGCTCTGAGCCTGAGAGGAACTCCCCGGGAGACAGCAGCATGTGCCAAAGATCGTGACAGAAACAGGCTCAAAGCAGAGAAAAGGCTGCTGTGGAAACTCGAGTACAGGGATCGCTGTGGCCAGCCTCTGAGCAGGGAAAGACCGCACACTGAATGTGCCAGAGCCATCCCTGGAATATGCTGTGCTGCTCTAAGTGGGACACGAAGATATGAAAAGCATTTGGCGACTGGACTAGAGGTTTCCACTTTTCTTTCTTTTTGGCTTTGGCATTCGGAATAAGGTGTCACCCTGTAGCCCAAGCAGGTCTAGAACTCAGTGTTCCTGCTTCTGCCACCTGAGTGCTGGGCTTACTGAATATGACACCATGCCAGGCAGACCGTGACTTTCTAAAAGCTGCTTTTATAGAGCAAGTGTGTGTCCCTGGTGGCTAGAATCACAATGGCCGCACAGCAAGTGCTAGACCCGTGGTTTTCAACCTTCCTAATGCTGTGTCTCTTTAATAGTTACTAGAGTCATGCTGATCTCCAACCAAAAAAAAAATTATTTCATTGCTACTTCAGGACTATAATTTTGCTACTATTATGAATCCTAATGTAAATATCTGATATGCAAGATATCTGTATGTCCCATCCCCCAAAGGGATTACTACCCACAGGTTGAGAATTGCTGTGCTAGATGTTCAAGCCAAGGCACTGATATGTCCATATCTTTCTGGATTCTGAATGAAAACAAAATGTCTTCCTAGACCGCTAAAGTGCTTCTCCTGCTCTGAGAATTTGAAGTCGGTGATTTATGGCCATGTTTCCTTTGTTGCTACTATAGCTTTGATGTGCTCGTTCCTCCAACACTCATGTTGAAATGTAGTCCACAGCCCAGTGGTGCTAAGAAGCAGAGGGTTACCATGCACCCAGTGCTGAAACATGTGTATCACATTTAAAGCTGCGGCTTTGATCCCAAGTAACACAGAGAACAAGTCAGAGTCTTTAGGGGGTTGGAATGGTACATTTAAGAATGACATTTAGGTTGATGTGATGATCCTGGCTTATCCATGGGCCCTGGGGACAGTCTTGGGATCCTATGTACCAGGTAACCTCCCAGACATCTTTCTCTGCTTCCAGCAGATGCAAACACATCAGCTCTCCCACAGACCTCATCACAAAGGACTGTACCTCTGCTAACGTAAAGGATTAGACAGAAGCCAAGTGGTGGACGCCTGGAATCCCAGGACCCATTTTGCAGGCAAAAAGCATCTGAAGTTCAAGACCAGCCTGGATCCTGTCTCAAAAAATCCAAAAATATGGAGGGAAAAAATGTGGCTCACTCGAGACTGCCATTTGCACATCTGATTTCACAGCCTGGAGTTCACAGGTGATTTTTCTCATTCGTTCTCTTTCTCTCTCTCTCTCTCTCTCCCTCTCTCTCTCTCTGTGTGTGTGTGTGTGTGTGTGTGTGTGTGTGTGTGTGTGTGTCTAAGTATGTGCATATTATAATAAATACATACTCATACTCCACATTGCCAAATGGAATCTGCACACACGTTAATAACAGCTTAGCTGTAACCACTGTTTATGCTTTCTTTGTTCTGAATTCAACCCCTTCCTCCCAAGCCAGCTGCTCCTGGGGAAGTACCTGGTTGTTATGAGCAGATATCAGCATTTCAACAAGGGTCTGAGCCCAGACATCCAGAGAATGAGGGACAAGTGCTTGAGAGAGACACTGTCATCACAAGTCTCAGACCCGTGACTGAGCACCTGACCACAGGGGTGAGATTGAGCTCTAGAGTGATTGGCTGACTTGTTTCCTAGTTCTCTCTCGGTAGTCTGCTGGCTGGAGATGAGCTCTGAGACAGTCGTTTTAGACTGTTCTGCTGCCTTCTCTGATCACTGACTCTCTGAATTAAGCTCAACCTAAAGACACGATTCCAGTCTCTGCTCCCTGGCCTTCACCGTGACAGGCAGCCCCAAGTTCTGGTATTCTAGTCTGTGGGTCGATACACGCCTTATTGCTAACCCCAAAGAACACTGAGTTTTCTGCTTCTGGTTGAGTCATCAGCATCCCTACATATCAGCTACATCTCGCCCCTCTGTCTGCTGTGGCTCCCCAAGCAAGCTTTACTTAAGTATGGGGAAAATCTCAATTCAGACAAGGATGTCACTTTCTGAGGTTTCCATGGAGTCATTGGTGTGTGGCATCTTCAGACTATCAGAATTGTCTCTTTTGGTGTGCTTGTCACTTGGCATTTAACCCTTTATTGGGCCTTGCAGTGTGCTGCATGGACAGGACCAGCCCAGCCTTCAAGGAATCAACATGTGCAAAGAAGAGATCTTTGAATTACGTGACATTAGATGAAGTGCTCAAAATGGATTTTCCTAAGCCAGGCAGGGTGGCACATGCCTTTAGTCCCAAAAGGCCGTAGGATGAGGCAGGAGAATCAATAAGTCAAAGCCAATCTGGGCTACATGGGGAGTTCCATGGCCCAGGCTACCTAGTGACAACCTGTCTCAAAAAAAGAGGAGGGACGGGTGGGACTGTGGCTCGGCAGTAGAACGCTCACCTCATATACACGAAAGTCCCCAGCCTTGCAAAGAGGAATAAAGAGAGCAGAGTTTGCATAGTGAGGCCCACACGATAGCCAGTGCCTGGCCCCACTGGTGTCAGTGAGACCCAGCCCTAAAATGCTTGCCCTGCTCTGAGAATTTGACGTGGGTGGTTTATGGCCATGTTTCCTTTGTTGCCACTATGGCTCTGATGGTCTCGTTCCCCCAACACTCATGTTGAAATGCAGTCCACAGCCCAGTGGTGCTAAGAAGCAGAGGTGCTCAGTTTAATGAGATTTAAAGAACAGATGGACACAAAGTACGTAACCCCAGAGACTCTGAAAGCCTCTGTTCACCATGACCCCTCCACAGAGACCCTGTGCAGAGACCCTGGGCCACAAGAAGGGATAAGCCTCCTCTGTCACCACCACGACCATTGTAACCTTTTAAAGAGTTTAGTATGTCAAGTACAGTAAGTATCCTGCACCCCACATGCGTTATCTCTTTGAATCTTTATAACAACTCCAGGCTGTATTTAGTACCATTACAAATAGTGTGCCTAAAGCCACACACTTGGTGGGAAAATAATGAAGCTAAGATTAGAACTCCATCAATCCAATTACAGAGCCATCGTTCTCACCCGTGGCATCCCACTGTCTTTAAATAAGGAAGTAGCTCAAGGCCGAGGAGCCCAAGTCACACAGAGTTGCATGTCTGCTTTCCCAGCACCTGGGAAAGGACTCACCGGAAGCCATTCGTCTGAGGCCCGTTTTGAATTTCAACAGAAATTTCTAACTTCTTGGACTCACTGCACATGACCAATGCCTGTTGGAGGTGAGAGACCTGTCAGCGCTGGCTAAGCAGGGGAAGATGGAAGGCTTATCTGTTTATTTTGATGAATGTAAATGAATTCTATTACTTGTCAAAATGTTATCAAGACCCTGGTGAAATGAGAACACCCCCGCCCCCTTTAGGGTGAAGAGGAAAAGAGAGAGAGCAGTGTTCAAGATAGGTTACTTTGATTTGAAGTGAAACACACACAACTTTGGGGGGGGAGTTCATTATCTTAGAGACCTTGGCATTCTTGCATATACAGTCATAAATTAATGATTAAAATCCTGAACTGTGGGATAAACCATGTGGGTTTTCAACGCCAGCCCACAATAAAGGGACCTCGAACAGTTATAAAGACAGGATGTTTAAGCTAGCACTGCCTGGAAGGACTTTTCTCTAGGAATAACATGAATGAGGTGAGTGTGTGTGTGTGTGTGTGTGTGTGTGTGTGTGTGTGTGGTGTGGTGTGTAAGGAAGCCCCAGGTCCCAGGCCAGAGCTGTGCGTAACCAGCTCCAACCGTGTCACCACAGATTAGTGCTATTTAATATCTGCTAATGGAATGGCTCTGTCTGCCTTCGACAGCAGGATCAAAAGAGGGCCGTGCAGCTTTTAAATTATTAGCACTAATTAGGCAAATCAAAGAGGAGGAGGGCAGGGAGACCAGAGAACGCATTTGCAGAAATGCAAGGGGATCACTGCCTACCTCATACTGTCAAGACCAAGCCGCCAAACAGCCAATTAGTGTTGAAGACCCTTCTAGCGGGAGGAAAAACCATCAGACCCGCTCTGGGTGGAAGCAGGATGGCTTCATTACAGTGACTCGCTAATTAAAATGTAAAGGTTGCTGATCATTGCATAATTAAATAAGGTAGCAGGCTACAGCCCAAATATCCAGAGTTTGTGGACTGAAGCCACCTCCAGGGCCTCCTCTCTGACATTTCCAGTCTGTCTGGAACTGTCCATCGTCCTGAAAAGTACACCATCTAAATAGTCTAAGAGCAAAAGGGTTCTGAGGGGACATTTCTCGAGACCACTGCAACCACCCACCCATCACCAAACCCAAGATCCATTTCCTTTAGAACCCGTTTTTCAAGCCAATTAGTCAAGGCAGAGAAGGCAAGTGGTGTTGAGTGGGAAGACGACCAGGCCTAATTAGCTGCCAGCCACCGGAATCTAAATATAAAATCACGGAAGCCGAGGCAGTCCCTGTTGATGTAACCTTTATCTCTTTTCTCTTTTACCTGCCAAGCGGAAATACTATTTTCCTCAGCGTTTAGCTGAGGATGATTCCCATGTTTTACATGGAATCTCAGGCTACAAACCACACACATCTCCAGGCTTGCAGATGAGAGAAAGTAACAGGGTGGGTGTGCCAAATACTTCAGTCCCTGACTAGAAGATGGACAGCTTTTAACACCAGGCTGAATCTGAGGAAGTTGTGCTAGGAGAACCAGGTGTTCTCCTAACTGTAGGGATGATTCTGTTCGAATTTTACCCTTTCAAGCAGGGACGTATGCTTTCTTTTATATTTTCTCTTCTTCCCCGTTTTCTGTCTCACGTCTTGAGTCCTTCTTCTTATTCTGTTTTGTTTTTTGTTTTCGGAGACAGGGTTTCTCTGTGTCACCCTGGCTGTCCTGGAACTCACTCTGTAGACCAGGCTGACCTCGAACTCAGAAATCTGCCTGCCTCTGTCTCCCAAGTGCTGGGATTAAAGGCGTGCGCCACCACCGCCCGGCTCCTTCTCCTTATTCTTTCTCTTGTCTCTCTTCCTATTCATCCTTGTACCCTCCCACCTTTTGAGACAGGATTCCCTGTACCCCTGGCTGGCAACAAGACAGCAATCTAGCTGGGGGTGTCCTTCAACGACTGCTGACCCCTGTTCCTCCGTCTCCCAAATGGTGGGATTATGTGTGTCACACCATTAAGCTTTTGTTATCTTTTCTCTTTCTGTGTCTGTTTCTCAGATTCTCCTGTTTTTTTTTAAAGCTATATTTTTTTTTACAAGTTACTGTCTTACCACTAAAATGAGAACAAAAATGAAGTTTTATTCACTCCTTCCTTAACTTTTATTTATGTGTCAATTGTGTGAGACTTTTTCTGAAGAGATATGAACAAACATCTATGCATCCCAGCTAGGACATGAAGACAAACCAAAGTAAGGATTCCCACGTTAAGTCCAACTTGGTAACCAAAGTGTTTATCGGGCTTATTTACAGGAGTATGTGTGAGGAGTTCTTTACGGGAACATGAACAGCTCAAAGACAGATGAAATAGCTGGAAAGCCCACCCTAACAGGGCTGATGGCTCATAAAGAACACTCCTGGAGCTCTCTGTACAACATACAGGAAGTTCATCAGGTCTGAGAGTCTCCTCAGCTGCCCATACTACTATAACGTTGGGAAGGGAGTGATTTGTGAATCTGGTAAGTGTCAGGAACTAACTGAGATTTGTGTATTGTTTTCTTCCTGTATTTTAACAAGCCTTCTTGGGATAGAATGTTTCAATTTGGAGAAAATTACTGCACACAATTCCCTAACTGGGATAACTTTTATTGGAATGTCATAAACTATCGTTTGTTCTGACTATGATCTTTTTTTTTTTTCTGACTATGATCTTTAATAATGAAAACTAAGTATATAAGTTAGTATGGACTAAGCTAGAGTAACAAATAGGTCCAATCATAATACAGTTTAACAAGATTTATTTTATCTCTTTTTTTTTAAAGATTTATTTATTTATTATTTATATGAGCACACTATAGCTGTCTTCAGACACACACCAGAAGAATGCATCGGATCCCATTAAAGATGGTTCTGAACCACCATGTGGTTGCTGGGATTTGAACTCAGGACCTCTGGCAGAGCAGTCAGTGCTCTTAACCGCTGAGCCATTTCTCCAGCCCTTATTTCCTCTTATTCACAAATTATCTCAAGATAGGGTTGGGAAGCCATCTCTTCCCCACACATTATACAGAGGTTAGGATTGGCTCTGTCATCTTCTGGTAGCTTCTGAGACAGTAAAGGGGGAAAATAAATACATTAGAGATGTATAAGGACCAAATGTAAATGCCATTGTCCTAGTTTTCTTTCTGTTGCTGTGACAAAACATTCTGAGAAAAGGGATTATTTGTCTCACTTTCAGGTCACAATTCACCACTAGGAGAATTCAGCAAAGGGTCTCAAACCGGAATCTGCAGGCGGGAACCACGAGGAGCACTGCTTTCTGGCTCCTAGTCTGGCTTGGTCTCTGGCTCATGCTTAAATAGCCTTCTTATACAGCCCAGGAGGACTGCCTGGGAATGCGTGGACTGGGCACTCCTGCATCAGTTAATAATCATGACAAATGCGTGCCCGCGCACGCGCACACACACACACAGACACACACACACACACACACACACACACACACACACACAGGCCAGTCTAAGTAATTTCCCAGTTGAGACGTCCATTCTTAGGCTGCACCAAGTAACTAGCCAAGGTTCACAGGACAGCCACACATCGCTTCCACTCACACTCTTGGCCAGGGGTCAGTCGCACTACTAGGAAGTAATGAAAATATTAAACCACATATCAAAAAGACAAGGAATCGGGCTGGGGAGATGATTCCACAGGTAAAAGTGGGCAAGCACTTGCCCCACAAGCCTGAGCTCCAACCCTAAAACCACAGTGGAAGAAAAAAACTGAATCTGAGAAGTTGAAAAGAAACTCACCTCCATAAACATCCTGCCACATCACACACACACACACACACACACACACACACACACGCTATCACAAGACACACACCGACACAGACACACACACACACACACACACACACACACACACACGCTGTCACAAGACACACACACATGCACACTGTACTGGCTGGTTTTGTGTGTCAACTTGACACAGGCTGGAGTTATCACAGAGAAAGGAGCTTCACTTGGGGAAGTGCCTCCATGAGATCCAGCTGTGGGGCATTTTCTCAATTAATGATCAAGGTGGGAGGGCATCTTATGGGTGGGGCCATCTCTGGGCTGGTAGTCTTAGGTTCTATAAGAAAACAAGCTGAACAAGGCAGGGGAAGCAAGCCAGTATGTAGCATCCCCCCATGGCCTCTGCATCAGCTCCTGCTTCCTGACCTGCTTGAGTTCCGGTCCTGACTTCCTTTGGTGATGAACAGCTGTGTGGAAGTGTAAGCGGAATAAACTCTTTCCTCCCCAACTTGCTTTTTGGTCATAATGTTTGTGCAGGAATTGAAACCCTGACTAAGACACACACACACACACACACACACACACACACACATACACACACACACACACACACACACACACACACACACAGAAAATAAATTAAAGATAATATTTTAGTGATATGAGGAATCTGCTCTTGGTGAATCTAACAGGTTTGACAAGTGGGAGAGAGAGCTGATGGAGACAGAAGCATTGGTAGAGGGTAAGTGCAATGACACACACCTGTAATCCCATCATGGGAGGCTGGGTCATGAAGACTTCAAGTTCAAGAGCAGACCATGGCGACTGGACCCCAGGACCAGCTCTGAGAGAAACCTGTCTGCAAGGCGTGTCCAAATGTCTGCCCTTGGCACCAGCACCTGTAGGGAGCAAAGGAAGCAGAGATCTGGATGAGTTCCATGCCAGCTTGGGCTGCAATGTGTGACCCCATCTCCATAAGAAAGAAAGAAAGAAAGAAAGAAAGAAAGAAAGAAAGAAAGAAAGAAAGAAACAAAGAAACAAAGAAAGAAACAAAGAAAGAAACAAAGAAACAAAGAAAGAAACAAAGAAAGAAACAAAGAAACAAAGAAAGAAAGAAAGAAAGAAAGAAAGAAAGGAGGGAGGGAGGGAGGGAGGGAGGGAGGGAGGGAGGGAGGAAGGAAGGAAGGAAGGAAGGAAGGAAGGAAGGAAGGAAGGAAGAAAATAAGGAAGGAGAAAGAAAAGGAGGAAGGGGAGAGAAAGGGGAAGGGGGAGAGAGAGGCAGAGGGCAGGAAGGATCATAGGCAGGAAAGCTAGGGCTGACTCCAGAGCTGTTGTGTGCACCACAGCTGACACCAAGCCTTGCTGCAGAGTGCATCCTGGGAACGGGTAGGAATCTGAGCTGGGTAGTGAAGGGTCACCTCTGACCAACCAGCTGCTGTAGGATGGGGGCCAAAGGGCACAGGATCCCACTTCTGAGTCAGACGTGGAAGGAAAGCCGCCTCTTCTGAGACGTGTGACACTGAATGTGGTATTTCTATTCACCTCCGTTTCCCTGGAAGAGAAACGCTCCTGCTGCCTCTAAGTGTCTCTGAAGATGACGCGGAATCAGACATGCTCAGTTCTCAGCGTGGACACTACTGATGTGTCCCCCATGCTCTTCGGTGCATTCCTGTTCTCTCCCCTTCCCACACCTCATCTAGTGCTGTCTTCTCCAGGAAGCGCCATCCTTCCTTATAGCACCCAGTACCCTGCTTCATTAAAGCCACTGCCGCCCAACTGAGTCATCTGAAATTTGTCTACTGTGGATGGATACTCTGATGATCCCTTATGTGGCTCAACTTACTATTTGCCATCTCTTAGAGCCTGGCACAGCGTCTGCTAAATAATAGATGCTCAACTATTCTATTTACTTAATGAATGTTCAGTGACTGAGATCTACCTATGGACTTGGTGCAGTGCCCTCTATAGATACAGAATGAGGTGGGGGGAGCTTTGGGGCTAGTCTCCGACTTTCAATGACAGCTTATCTTATCTTCCTGATGAAATTGAATCCACAGTAGCCAGGAAGATCTTCCCCTTTGTTGGATCCCTCCAGAAACGTCTCTTTGCCTTCAGAATTAAATCCAAATTCATCACAGGGGTCCAATAAGGCTCTACTGGAACTGCCCACCACCACTTCTTTTAGTCCACCGCCCTCAAGCAAGCCCCATGGATCTTCCTTCTAGTCAGTATCATTCCCCTCCCTCTGGCTTTATACTCTGGGGATATTCTGTGAGCTGGACCCTTCCTGTCATTCAGGTTGTAGCTCATACATCACCTAACAATGAGGGCTTATGTGGCTTCACAACGTGAAGTCATGTCTTTCCATCAGTCGTTCACTGTCTCGGTCGGCTTCCTATTGCAGTGATGAAACACCATGGGGTGGGAAGGGTTTATTTGGCTTACATACCCCAGAGTCACAGTCCACTGAGAGGAGCCAAAGCAGGAACCGCGAGGCGGGAGCTGAAGCAGAGACCATGGAGGGGTGCTGCTTACTGGCTTGCTCCTCATGGCTTACTCAGCCTGCCTTCTTATAGAACCCAGGACCACCAGCCCACAATGGGCTACCACCCATAATGGGCTGGGCCCTCCCACGTCAATCATGAATCAAGAAAATGTCTGACAAACATACCCACAAGTCAGTCTGTGGAAAGGAAGTCCTCAACTGAGGATTCCCCTTCCCAAGTGGCTCTAGTATTTCTCAAGATGACAAAAACTAACTGCCACACTCTGGTTGTTGCCAGTGTCCCTTTTGTGACCTTGCACCCCCCCTCCAAAAAAAACCAATTAAGGCCTTTATAGTGGGCAGAAATGTGTTTGGCTTACAGCTCTGGAGTCTGGGAAGTCCAAGATGGAGGAGCCTTGTGTGGTGGTGCTCTTGCTCTGTCATGGCCTGGTAGGAGGTGTCACATGGAGGCAAAGGTAGGGGAGACACCAAACTTTCTTTTCTCACAAGCCAACCCCAAAATAAACTGCTGATGTCAGAGCCCCAAGGCCTCTACCTTCCAACAATGTAGTTTGCAATGAAATTTTCTCTTTCTTAGACAAATTTTCTTTATTTTTAAAAATTATTAGTGTATTTTCTTATACGGGTGTTTTACCTGATATATATGTCAGGTAAATGGACGCTTAGACCATAGTAACCAAGCCCCAGGACCAGCTCCGAAGGAGGCCTGTCTGCGAGGAGCAGTCACTATCTATCCGCCTTACGATCAACATTTACGAGCAACGAAGGGAGCATGTGTGAGCTGAGGAAGGACTCAGCTGGGACTCCGCCCGACAGATACCTTGGCAGACTCTGCACCTGGGGTGATGCTGTGAAGGTCCCCACCCTGACCTGAATCAAGGACAGATTAGGCCTTGTGCATTCTCAATCTCTCTCTCTCTCTCTCTCTCTCTCTCTCTCTCTCTCTCTCTCTCACACACACACACACACACACACACACACACACACACACACACACCAGTGACAGAGACAGAAACAGGCTGAGAGACAGAGGCAGAGAGAGAAAGAGGAAAGTCCCCTGTTCTGTGTAGTACGCGTCTCATTTGTCACATTAGCGTGTCCCTTTTCCTCGTGTGCCGTCTCTGGGCTCCCAGGTGTTCTCTTTGTTCCTCGGGAGCAGGAACTCATTTTGTTTGTTCACTTCCGCATCCTGGTGCTCGTTGCAATGCCTGCCTCATAGAAACTGTTCGGATCAGTGTTTGTTGAATGAATGCATGCGCTACATTGAATGACACAGTTGTGAAGTCCTCAGGGCAGCCTCCATGACCTGCTTGCTCTTGCAGCCAGAGCAGTGAATACTGCTCTGTGAATACTTTATAACCACGGCCCTCCCCCACTGCCGCCCATCCTCTCTAACCAGCCACCGTGACTCTGAATTCAAGAGGCCTCCCCAACACAACCCTGGGCTATTTTTGGTCTGTTTTCCCCCCACTCTGCCCTATTATGGTAGCGAGAAGAAGCTGGCTACCTGCGGCTTGCTGTCGCTCTACAGAAAACCAATCTTCCTGTCTCTGCAAGCCACTAGGAGGTGTCCTCTGTGCCAAGCTACAGGGCGGCAGCCACCCAGGCTGTGTTTGCCGAGAACCGTGTGATTACATTTTTAGCTTTCTGGCTGGAGGTAGCCTGTGAAAATGATTATAGAGACATACACAAGATATGGGAAGACAGAGCCCCAGCCACCTCCTCAAAGACCCCCCTCTCCTCAGTCTCCCCCCAGCCACCTCCTCAAAGACCCCCCTCTCCTCACTCTCCCCACCACAGACACAGGCATGAGCTTCTCCGTCTCCTTTGGTGACGTGTCTTCTTGTTTCAGAGACGTCCCAGACCTCAGCTCTCTCTTCTGCAGACTCTGAGGGGCCTCTCCAAGCTAATGAGATTGTGAGCTAGACGTCTGGCTGTGGGTCTGCTCTAATCTTCTCTCCCCTGCATAACATGGTCATCTGATTTGAATGCCAAAGAGGGAGATCTTTTCTTTTTAAAAGACAGAAGCAAGAAGAGCATGTGATAGAAGAAATTTGTTCTCTGAGATACTATAAACACAGAAGGCTCAGGTAATGGCCTCTTCCCATGTAGAAGAGACAATGCCTTGGCTGAGGCAGATCTCTCCCTCACAGACCGCCGTCTCCAGAGGTTGACGCAGTCTAGTACTGACACGCAGGAGCCAGGAAAGCAAGTGTGTCAGGGGCACACGGTGGAGAAGGCAGCTTCATCGTGACCGTTGTGAGTTTCAAGAGGTTCCCACAAAGTCTCCAGAGCAGAAAGGGTAGCAGGAATCCTCTACCCGTTTTTAGGTGAGGAAAAGCCATGGAGACATGGCCTGGTGTAGTGACTGAGAAAGCAAAGCTGATATACCACTGCCCTTGTCCAACCTGTCTTGTCAATTTAGACACAGGGACTTGAGCATTCTGGGTTCCAAGCCCAGCACCACACCCAGCTCTGTGGCTTGGGAAAATCAACCTGACTTTCTTCTCCCAATGGAAATATTAAGAATTCCCTATGGATGTGTTCAAAGCATTTAACAGACAAGTAAGCATAAAGCGGTAAGCACAATACAGACAGACAACAAATGCATAGGGCATAGAAGCCGCCATTTTACTCCCATACTGTAGATGAGGCTATGGTGACGAACAGTATTGTCAGCCTCACGAGATCTAGACTCTCCCAGGAGACAAGGCTCCAGGCAAGTCTGTGAGGGACTGTCTAGATTATGTTAGCCTCTGGGAATGCCCATGAGAGATGTGTAAATTCTCTAGAGTTAGCTGAGAGAAGCCACCTGAACTGTGGATGGTCCCATTCTCAGTCCGAATAAGAGGATAAAATGAGCTGCATAACAGCATCCATCTCTCTCTGCGTTCTGATTGCACACATTGTGTGACCAGCTGCCTCCCTCGCCTGCCTCCGTGATTTCACCACCATAACAGGCTGTGACAGACTGTGCCCTCCAACTGCAAGCCAAGTAAACCCTTCCTCTCTAAGGTGCTTTGGTCAGATACTTTGTCCCAGCAGTGAAGGAAGTGATTTAGACAGATATGAATAGAATTGCCCTCTGGGTTGTCAGGTTCAATTTAGGTGCTGTACACAGTGGCTGTACAGTGCCTGACCTAGGCAGTATCTTAGCCATCCCATCGTAACTGAGCATGAACAACTTAAACAGCAGAGAGAAGGTTTTTTTTTAATTTAATTATTTTATATGTATAATTCTTTTGCCTGCATGTACTATGTGCATTGCATGCATGTCTAGTGGCCATGGAGGTATCAGATCCTCTGAAACTCAGGTTACTGATAACTATAACTCACCATGTGGGTGCTGAGAACCGAACTGGAATCCTCTGCATGAACAATGGTGTTCTTCGCCCCTGAGCAATCTCTCTAGGCTCTGACTTTTTTTTTTAACACAGCTTTGAAGGCTGAAAAATCCCAAATCAATGGCCCAAGAGCTCAGGTCCCGATGGTGCCTCTCTTCCTGGCTGGCAGACACTTCTGTCCTCACCGACTCTTCAGACAGTAGAGAGAAAGTTCGTTCCTGGGTGTCTCTTGCAAGCCCCACCTCTATGGCCTTGTTTAGCTTCCACCATCTCCTGAAGGCCCTGCATTAGGCAGACGTTTGTCACTGCAACCAAACACTTAGCATAGGCAATTTAAGAGAGAGAACTTATTTGGGTTTATGGTTTCAGAAAGTTCAGTCTATGGTCCTTGGCTCTGTTGATTCAGGGCCCAGAGTAAAACAGAAATTATAGTGACAGAAGCTACCCACTTCAAGACATATGGAAAGCAGGGGGTTGGGAGGAACCTGGGACTGGGTGTAATCTTCCAAGGAGTATAGGTAGTAACCTACTCCTCTGGCAAAGCCCTACATCTTGAAGTTTCCAGGGCCTCCTACTTCAAGTGGGGTCCTACTTGCCACTACATGAGGGTCAAGCCTGCAGGGCACACTTTACATTCAAACCATAATAAACCCTTCTCTGTATGGTCACGCTGATGGTTAAAACCTAACATGTGTTTGTGGGGGGAAGGACGGGGTACAGCCTAAACAGCAGTGTGTATGCAGCAAGCCTCACCCTAAGCTACAGTAATCACTACTATAAAAGAAGCTCATGTCAGGACTATGATCAAACTGGTAACTCATCTGACATTCTGATGTTCTTCCCACATCTGAATCACTGCACTGATTTCAAATACTCATCTTGGCTCAGAGTAATGCTGGATGCTGACCAGCCCAGGCTAGCACTGTGGAGGCTTCTTTTCAGTCGTTATCTCTGCATGCCCACACCCAGCGTGGGTGGGTTTCAGCTTCTGATGACCATATCTGCACCCACTCTTGGTTTGGGATGGGTCTTGGTTTTTGGTTCTTAACATAGGATCTTAGACAGGAGAGATGGATCAGCCATCAAAGGCTAGGCTAACAACCAAAAAATAGGATCTTGCTACATTGCCCAGGCTAGCCTCGGATTCTCTATGTGACTTTGACACCGTGATCTTCCTGACTGCTGGGACTACAGAAGTGCATTCCTGGATCTGCTAGAACATTAAAGACTCCCCTTGACCTGCTGGGCTGTTTCTCAACCTCAGGGAAAAAGCATGTGTGGTAGCTTATTTTCCCTCACAGTCATGACAACTTGGGGTGTCACAAAACTGCTCACCAGGATCCCAGAATATGCGTCTGGGGAACCTAATCAAGATGCCAGCTCTACCCCAACCCTCAATGACACTGTACCCGACTCTCAGGCACTAATCTAGTAATGCCTCACGGCAACCCCAAGAAGCAGTGTTTCAGTGATTCCCATTCTGCAGATGAGAAAATAAGAAGCAGAGAATGTTCTGGTAACTTGTCCAACATCACACATCGATAAAGGGCATAGAGAGGATTTGCTTCCCACTATTCTTTTGCCCCAATCCTGTCTTTTAGTCAAGACACCAAACTCTTTATAATGACTTTAACAAGAGCTAGTGCTTCCTCTCAGGCACCCTCGCACTCTACTAGGCAGTACCCATCAAGGGTTAATAAATGGAAGAATAAATGAATGACCTGAGAACTTGTGAATGAATGAATGAACAAATGACCTGAGTATTTGTGAATGAATGAATGACCTGAGTACTTGTGAATGAATGAATGCATGAACGAATGAATGAGTGATCTGAGTACTTGTTAATGAGTGAAAGAATGAATGAATGACTTGAGTCATTCAGCAGGTACTTAGATATTTTAGATTAAAGCAGATAATTTATCCACTTGCTTGGGAACCTCTCTGTTTTCCCCCTTGGGTCTCAAAAATGATCATTACGGATTTCATTCATTCTCAACACCAAAACCTTCAGAGGTTTCTGAGTCAGTTTGCGTACCATCTCATTTGCCTGCTCCTCCCCAGTGCCCCCGACTATGCCTAACCACAAAGCCCTAAGCTCCGAGCTGCCTGAGAGGTACACGCGGGGCAATGAAGGGTGAGCCCTTGTGTTAAAAGCGTGGATGGCCACAGCTCCGTGCGGTGTGTTCTGTTACTGCCTCCACCTCACCAAAGAGGGGACAAGATCAGAGCGTCCGGGTCACCTTCCTGACAGGAGGGAAAACACTGGCGCTTGGACCTAGTTTTTTTCCAGATCTCTGATCTATGCCATTAGCTCACAGGTCATGAACTCAGCACTACAGGCCGAAAGGGCCACAGGCTACATCTCATTTCCCTTCCACAACATCGTTCTTTAACTTGGTGTTGAATTGCCTGTGTTTTAGATGTCTGCTTCACTAACTGAAGTCTGACTTCTCGGCCTCTTCTGAACTGGTCAGAGGTGGTAACCAAGAGCCCTGGGCCCAGGGGACATGCCAGACAGGACCCAGCAGCCCTGCATGATGGAGCACTCCTAGTACGATTTGCCTCTACCCACTGCTCTTGTGGGCTCACCTCAGCCTTGAGTCCCCGTTTGTCTCACCTTCCTGGCTCAAGTTTGCCACCTCCATCATCTGCTGTGCCAGCTTCCCCCCCCACCCACCCTGTACCTAAGATAGCTCCTCCCACCAGGAGAAACAATAGCAGCAACCAGATCTTGTGGGTGACAATAACGGTGTGGCATTCCACGTATAAAAAAGCATTCCTGTGTCCACGAGCTCATTTGATCACCGAGACAATAGACATTTCCTGGCAACTGATCTGGGCCAAGGTCTGTCAATAAACACAAGAGAAGCAGAGGAAAAAAAAAAAAACAGAATAGTCTCTGCCTTTCCAAAGGCCACAGCCTGCAGTGCAGAGAAACCGCTGAAAATAGAACCAAACGTGGTTACCGAAGATGTTTATACAAAGAACAGGGAGGCCAGAGAATCAGAAACCAGCTGGCCAGGTCAGGTGTCCCCGCCCAATAACAAAGTGTCCAAGGCTAAGCTGACTCTCAGCGCTCTCTCTCTCTCTCCATATACATATATATATATATATATATATATATATATATATATATATATACACATATACATATATACACATATACATATATGCACATATACATATATACACATATACATATATGTATATATATATGTATATATATATATGTATACATGTATATGCTAGTTTAGAACTCATTATGTGGACTAGGATGGCCTTGAACTCACAGAAATTGGCCTGCCTCTCCCTTACTGGGAATAAATGTGAGTATCACTACTCCAGGCCTAGGTTCTCTTTTATAAGGACACTAACCCCACCCCCGAGGTCTCCTGAACTAGTCAGAGATGGTAACCCTGATATAGCCCTTGATAACACGGGTTACTAGAGGTTACTATGCCAACATGTGGAAGTGATCCAAGCATTTGGTTCGACGCCAGGGCAGTAGCTAAGCTGTTTCATCGTCTCCTTGCTACACCCTGAGGGGATAGACAGGCCTGTGTGAGGAGGTGGGCAAATATGTTCCTGGAAAAATTTGCAACAACGGCCAGAAGCCAATGCTCTTCCCTTCTGAGACATGAGCGGCTCTTGGCAGAGCCTCGGGGTGAGCCAGGCATCGGGGTCATAGCTGCTCCTGTCCCTGCTGGTTTTCCAGCTTCTCCCCCGACGCCTGGCTCACCCCTGCAGCTGCCCTGCTTCCTCTTGACCGGGAGACTCTGCACGCGAGGTTCCCTCTCCTTGGTGTCTTTCCCTGCCCTGTACTCCTTCAAGTCTCACCCTAGACATAATTTCTTCAGGAAAAGTGTCTGCAGAGCTGTAGTCAAGGCTCTGCACTCAGGAACGTTCCTCCAACGGGTTGTAGTTCATGATTACGGGACCGATGCATTAATTTCTGTCTCCCTCTCTGACAGATTGGACTATTAGCCCCAATTCCTCACACTTCTGTTTCTACGCTGTGTCCCTTGGCTGTGTGATTCCACGCTCTTCTCCTGGCTTTGAGCTCAAGACGTGACTTAGGCCTTTGCAATTCGTACGGCAGCGGCAGTGTGCAGATTCCGAATCTAGCACCGAGGCGCTTTGTGCTTCATCCATCACCGTGAGACCATGGCTAGCTGATCTCTGGGTCAAAAAGAATAAAGTCACATGGGCCAGACCTAAAATCAATCGGCCACTTAGAACCACAGTTATAGAACTCAGCTAGTTCATCTGGTCCATAGCCAACGGCTCAAATACAGGAGCAAAATGCTGAGCCTCGTGAAAGCATGCACCAACTGGTCGGACCCAGAGTCCTCACCACCCACAGCTTATTGTACCCTTCCTAGATATTTGTTGATGAAGAATGGGAGCACCAGCAGGGAGCATGCCCTGTACTACCAGAGATAAGCGGGCCTCACCGGCATAGTAATCCTCTGGTCAGGAAGAACAGCTCAAGCTCCTCAGAGACAAATAAAGAAGGAATGAGTGTGTTGCCTTCTCTGCTTTTTTAGGAGTTTCTGCTCAGAATCTCAGGACTTGCCGAAGACACCTACGCCAAAACGAGTGGACCCTCAGAAATGTCAGCTCCTGTCAGCCATCAAAGTCTGACTAGACTAGAAATTTTCTCCCATAATGCTCATTTTCGTTTCAATCAACTGGGAGACCAGCTGATGCTGTTAATAATGATAGATGCCTCTAATAAGAGGCTAATAAGTCTGTGCTTGGCTAGATCACAGCAGACCGGCTCCTTTGTTCCTTACAACCACATGGGAACACAGATAAGAAATCTGAACTCCAGGCCTAGCCTGCACCCACGCACATGGCTACCAAGGATGCAAGGGCGTTCATCCAGGCAGTTTGAATTTAGAGGCTGTGTCTCTAACCACTGGGGTATGTTGTCAAGGCAGGGACTCAGCCCCAAGATTCGGCCCAGCTTGAACTCATGTGATCGGCATGAGTTCAGGCAAGACTCTTTCCCTTGCTGAGTGTGGTAAAGATGGTTGGAGACTATGCCAGCTCGGGTAGCCACTGACCTGTGGTTTCAGCGGCTCTTCCTGTCCTCATGCTCGGCTGTCATCTCTTAGGAGAATCCTCTCAGGAGCATCAGACACCAGCTTTGGCAGACAGGCACTGATAACCGACACAGATTTCCACTACCAATGTATAGCATGTATCAGGAGTCCCAGAAATGCTTATAACGTGGATTTGATAGAAAGATCAAAAGTATGTGATAGAAAGATCACACCAAGGATGCTACCCAGCATTCATGGACTGAGGCAGGAGGATCATGCCTTCAGGGGTAGTCTAGACTACATAGTAAGTATAGGGCGAGTCTGGGCTATAGAACGAGACCCAATCTCAAGAGGAAAAAGAATAGATGCAGAGGCCAGCAGATTTCTATGAGGTTTAGGCTAGCCTGGTCTACATAACCAGCTCCAGGGCAGTCCAGGTTGCATAGTGAGACCCTGTTTGAAACAGTTAATGATAAGTGGTGAAGACAGGCAGGGTTATGAGTATAGTTCAATAGTAGAACGCCTATTTGGTATGTCCAAGGCTGTAGATTCCATCCCCAACACAACAAAGAAAGAAAGAGAGAGTAAAAGAGAGAGAAAGAAAGAAGGAAGGAAGGAAGGAAGGAAGGAAAAGGGGCTGGAGAGATGGCTCAGCGGTTAAGAGCGCTGACTGCTCTTCTGAAGGTCCTGAGTTCAATTCCCAGCACCCACATGGTGGCTCACAACCATCTGCAATGGGATCTGAAGCCCACTTCTGTTGTGTCTGAAGACAGCTACAGTGTAAGCACGTATAATAAATAAATAAACCTTTAAAAAAGAAAGAAAGAGAGAAAAGAAAGAAAGAGAGAGAGAAAGGAAGGAAGAGAAAGAAAGAAAGAAAGAAAGAAAGAAAGGATGGAGAGAGAGGAAGGAAGGAAGGAAGGAAGAAAGGAAGGAAGGAAGAAAGAGAAGAGAGAGAGAGAGAGAGAGAGAGAGAGAGAGAGAAAGAGAGAGAAAGAAAGAAAGAAAGGAAGGAAGGAAGGAAGAAAGAAAGAAAGAAAGAAAGAAAGAAAGAAAGAAAGAAAGACGGATGGAAGGAAGAAAGAAAGAAAGAAAGAAAGAAAGAAAGAAAGAAAGAAAGAAAGAAAGGAAAGAGAGAGAGGAAGGAAGGGAGGAAGAGAGGGAGGGAGGGAGGGAGGGAGGGATGAGGGAAGGAGGGAGGAAGGAAGGAAGGTGAGACCAGAGGTAACAGATAATAATGTTCATATAATATACTATTAGAAAAAAGCACAAGAAACCCAGCCCAATCATCATCAGAGAGGCTTCATCCAGAAATTGACGGAACAGATGCAGACACCCGCAGGTGAGCGAGCATTGGGCAAAGTTCAGGGAATCCTTAGGAAGAGGTGGAGGAAGGACTGTAGGAGCCAGAAGGGTCAAGGACACCACAATAAAACCCACAGAAGCAACTAACCTGGGCTCACTGGGGCCCGCAGAGACTAAAGCAACAACCAGGGAGCGGCATAGGACTAACGAGGCCCTCCCTCCACATTTACAGCTGTGCAGCTTAGTCTTCTCGTGAGACGCCTAGCAATGAGTGCAGGCGCTGTCTCTGACTCCTTTGCCTGCTTTTGGGACCCTTTCCTCCTACTGGGTTGCCTTGGCCAGCCTTAACACTAGGGGAGATGCCTAGTCCTCCTGAAACTTGAGATGTCGTCATGGGTTGATATCCCTGGGAAGCCCGCTCTTTTCCGAAGAGCAATGGAAGAGAAGAGGGGGTAGACGGGGAGCCTGGGGCAGGCGTTGGGAGGAGTCACGGGAAGGGGGACTGCCGTCAGAATGTAATATATGAGAGAATAAATTATTTTAAGTTTTAGATTAAAAAAGAAAAAACCCAAAAAGCACATAGAGCAGAGACACACATATTTGCACTGACAGGCATTACATTAAAAAAAAAAAAAAAAAAAAAAAAAACCAGAAGCCATTTTATATATATATATATATATATATACAGAGAGAGAAAGAGAGAGATGACCTGTAAGGTGAAAGAAAGGAGAGGGGAGGAGCCCTGGCCACCCCGTGCACAGTCCCTGCTCTTAACAGGGGGCCACACAGTGTCCCAGAAGTGCAAAACAGACCTGACACGTTGGTACATTGGCACACACCTTCATCTCAGCACTCAGGAGGCAGAGGCAGGGGGATTATGCATTCCAGACCAGCTCAGGATTTTAAGTGAAACCCTGTCTCAACCCCACCTCAAAAGTGAAAAAAAAAAAAAAAAAAAAAGGCCAAAATGGCTCATTTATGCTTTGACTCCTCGCAGCAGTATTCAGAAGAGCAAAATATAGAAGAAAATATTCAAACACCGGTCAATGGCAAACTGGTTAAACAATGCATGGTTGTTCACATCTGTAATGCCAGCAGTCAGGAAACTGAGTAAGGATTCCTGTGAATTCAAGGCCAGCCTGGGCACGCAGTGAACACCAGGCTAGCTCAGCCCGCACGGCGTGACCTTCCCTCAGGAAAGCAAAGCAAAGCAAACCTCGACGTTGTTAACCCCGCCACAGCACAGTTATGAAAGGATTGCTGTCTAGTGGCGAGAGCACGTGAGGAAATCCTCCACGTCCTTGCCAGGAGAAATTCTCCCCAACACACCGAGGAGTGAAGCGGCCACCTCACCCGTGACCCTCATGGCATGCCGTGGTCAGCAGCTGACTGGGTGGCTGGGCTGGTCTCACACTTCATTTTTTAGCCCGTTAAATTTAATGTCCCTCTGCTGGGTGGTGTGAGTAGAACAATCCTTGCAGCTCTGACGGGGGTTTTCATCTCTTCTGAGACCCTGGTCTCACACATACCATTCATGTCTGTTCACTGCGGTCGGAGAGCTCTGGGGTCTGTCCGCGTGGCTTTCATGTGGGAGCTGTCAGAACGAACGCACTTGTCCTAATCCTTCACTTCCTGACCACCTCTTCTTTTTTTTTTCTTTTGAAACAGGGTCTCACTATGTAGCCCAGACTGGCCTCAAACTCTCGATCCTCCTGCCTCAGCCTTCCACTGACTAGGAGCATAGCTGTGTACCACCAGTGCTAAAGAGTCTTTCACACAGCGCCCAACAAGCTCTGAAACATGGTATGCAGATTAGTTTCTTTATATACAAAAATAGCATGGTGGTGACCAGCTTATACCTTCTCAAGAATATTACATGAAGTAACATATGCAAAGGACTAGTAGAACACCTTCCACATGGCCAGGGCTTTTAATTAATCAGAAAGCTCTCTTCAAGGACCTACTACTGGCTCATGCTCGCCCAGCACCCTGAAAGCTGAAGAAGAACAGTAAGTTCAAGGCCAGCCTGGCCCACATAGGGAAACAGGAACTAAAAATAAATAAAAACCATTAAAGACTTGATGGAGGGAACCCCTTCCTTTGTCCTACCCTCTGTCTCTGGATCCTGTGCTGCCCACAGTATCCAAAACACTAGCTTAGAAAGCAGAGATCCTATCGGTCTTGGTCCTCCTGGCTCCTTGGTCCTCAGTCTCTAGAACTATAGAAATTGAGTTCTTGTATATTTTCAGGGCTGACCACTGGTATTGGATAACCAGTTAGGGGGCTAGCCTGGGGAATGGTGTCGTCAATGGTCAGATCTTGTTGAGACAACCATAATTTTTGAGATTTGGTGGTTATAACTTCATGCAAGCACTAAATGGACTCAGTTGTATTTGTTTATCCATTTACACATATGTGTGTGTTACTTAACCAAAGTATGTGTATATGTGCTGTGTGTGTGTGTGTGTGTGTGTGTGTGTGAGAGAGAGAGAGAGAGAGAGAGAGAGAGAGAGAGAGAGAGAGAGAGTCAGTAAATGGCTTCCTGCCCTTGGAGACAATTCCAGATCTGGGCTGTGATCAGTTCTCATGGGCTCAGAAGAAAGGCTGGATGCTCCCCTCTCAGCAGGTTCTTCTTGTTCTAGGCTCTCGGTAGCTTCTCTCCAGTCACCCTTCTTCTCCTTCACGCTCTGCTTGGCCAAGAGCACTGTCCTCAAATGCCATCCTGCTCTGGCACCAACTGTCTCCCTGGTAGCCTTTCATTGGTCCCACCATTGGTGACCATAGTTATGGACACCAAGAGAAGACATGCTTCTCCTGTGTCGGGTTGCAGATGCATTCACTCAACCAAGAAGTGTGGCCTGTGTCCGGGCTCAATCTGGAGCCCCAAAGGCTCATGGGAGGCCAGGTAAACCATCATCAGCTTTGCCCTCAAGCTTAAACAGCTTAATACGTTTGAAGACCTCATCGTCCATATGCTGATTTATGTGATGGAGAGTTTGTGTACGCATTTTTACTTTACTTGGTCTTGGTAGAATCCTTCCCACACTTATTCCAAGTGTTTCCTAAACCAATAAGGAAACTTAAGTTGTCCCCTTTCTCCCTGGAGCCCAAGGTTCCAAATGCAACATAAAACACAGAAGCCTCTATGACCCCACCATGACATTCGTTACAGTCATAGTGTTTCTTTCTCTGTTATCATCCTCTACCATCTACAAGCAGCAAGCTTGTTCACAGTATCCAACGGCCAACATAACAGGGCCACAACTTGGAGCAATGCTTCCTGACCTTCTCTGGCTTACTAGATACGCCCAGGCACCTTCCTCAACTAACTGTCTCTGGGAAGTGCTGCTGTACATCCATCACACAGCTGAGGAAACCGAGTCTCAGCCACTTGAATTCACAGGAACGGACCCAGAACTCAATCTCCCACTGACTAACTACAAACTCTAGTCCTCATTCATCCCAGTACCCTTCCGGGTAGAAGCTTTATAACTTGTGGGTGTAGACCATGGGAGAGCTGGCCGAGTCTCTAAATCCAAGTTTTAAAGACTTCTAAATGAGTCGTGGCAGAATAAATCACAGGCATTCCCGTCCCCAAGGCCGTAGGGATGATATGAAAGATGGTGGCCTGGAGGCACTTACAGTCTAGATGTGAGCGAGCATAGGAGACAGCACAGAGGCATCATAAATCATCCCCTAAGGAGAGGCCTGGAAGGTTCAGAATACATGCCTCAGTGGGCTTGACAACTTCACTGGAAGGCTCTACTTACCAGTAGGGCTGTGATGCCAGCCCCAAATCATAGCCCCAGCTTAGGGAGTCAGTAAGGTGCCTGTAGATGAAGCTATCCTGGCAGGAACAGGGTTGGAGGTACTGTGGTATGGGAATCAGGATGTGTAACCATGTGTAACTCCAACCATTTCTAGGCTCCCTTAAATCACTTGGGTGGAAAGTTCCCTTATGTGCGGTATAGATGAGTACATTGACCAAGCCAGATAAGAGTCCCTGTTCTTGTAGCGCTTGTATTCCAGTGGGAAGGTGGGAAGGTTAGTTTTTAATGTCAACTTTACACTACCCAGAATTGTCTGGGAAGAGAGAGCCTGAGCTCTTTAGTTTTTAATGTCAAGTCGATACAGTCCTGTCACCTGGAAAAAGAGAATATCAGTTGAGGAACTGCCCAAATCAGACTGGCCTGTAGCATGTCTATGAGGCTTAATTACCAATTGATATAGGAAGGCCCAGGCCACCCTGGGTATCATCCCCAGACAAGTGGACCCAGGCTGTGTCTGAAAGCCAGGTGAGCGAGCCAGAGGAATGAGTCAATAGGCAGGGTTTCTCTGTTGGTTTCCACTTTACGCACCATCCTTGGGCACATGCCCTGGCTTTCCTTGACGATAAGACGTAGCCTGTAACGTGAAATAAACCCTTTCCTCACCAAGTTGCTTTCAGTCATGGTGTTTATCACAGCAAAAGCAAACTAGAAGAGGGGGGAGCCAACAATAATACTTTGGGCTGCAAGAGAAGAGATAGGTAAAACCTAGAACATAGAAGAACGAGGACTGAAAGACAAGAAGCCAAGGAAGCTCCGGGTGACCCCTACACCTGGATAGGTCTGGGTAGCCGACGATACAGTTGACAGTGGTTGGCACCGGTGATCAAGGTACTCGAGAGTCCCAGGCTGCCGGGAATGGCATTGCCTTGGCCAGCACACTCCACGGAAGACAGAGGGGAGGGCACTGTTCTTTCTTCACTCACTCCTGACTGACATGACTGAGAATCCCAGGGATCCACATCACTTCCCACAGGATTCCTATGGAGTGCCAAGCACGATGAAACCCATCGGCTTCCGGTCTATGGAAGCCTGTTCTGCTACTGAGTCCTAGTAGATAACATGCCTGGCTCTATCCTCAACCATGAGCATCTTGAGAGAGGACCAGGTCTTGGCCATCACTTTGATCCTAGCACCTTCCTTGGTTGGTGCATGGGAGATGTTCAGCAAATATCTGCTGTACAGAAAGATGGAGTAATAGACAGATGCGCAGACAATCCATCAAATACCCATCTCCAGCGAGGGCTAGGCACTCGGTAGCTGGTCAGTAAAGAACGGATTGATTTTGACAAGTAAATTGTAGGTTATGGGGAAATATGCATGCACTGTTTATGCTGGCAATGAGGACAGACTAATCAACAGTCTCTATAGGAAAATGATTAAAAATATCTTCCAGGGGTGTGGGGGGCTAGAGAAGGTTCAGTGGCATGGGCACCCTTTGCTCTTGCAGAGGACCCTGGTTTGATTCCTACCACTCACACCATGCCTCACAACCATCCATAACTCAAGTTCCAGGAGATCCAAGGCCCTCTTGTGACCTCCTCAAGCACCAGGCACACACACATGGTACACAGACATGAGTGGAAGCAAAATACTAAAACACATAAAATAAAAAAAATAAACAAACCAAAAGAATGAAGAAAAACAAAATAAACACAGATGATTTTAAAACAAGAAGAATACCTTAGTTTCGGAACAGTGTCTTAGGAGAAATGGCTTCTGGACAGCTGCCTGTAACTCCAACTCCAGGGGATCTGATGCCTCTAAATGATGTAGGTATCTGTACTCATGTGCATACACATACATATAGAAATAAAATTAACCTCAAAAAGAGAGAGAATGCCTTGGAATAGGGCCAGAGAGAGGGCTCAGCGGTTAAAAGCTCTAGCTAGTCTTGCGGAGGACCAAAGTTCTAATCCTAGCACGCTCCTGGTTGCTCTCAACCTCCTGTAACTCTGGCTCCAAGGAACCCAACACCCTATTCTGGCCTTCCCAGGCACCTGCACGCACATGGGGCACAGACATACATTCGGGCACATATGCATTAAAATTGTTTGATGTTCAAAGAATAGCTTACAGCACCTTCGAAGAGATTATCAACTAAAAAGACAGCCCGTAAAAGGCTTGGTTACCCGCCTTTTGAGCTGTGGGGAGAGAGTGGACCCATGCGAATGTGGGGTTTAGTGGGAGAAAATGAGAGGGGTGGGGCTGTGCACTTAAAGGAAATAAAAGGACCCTGGTCGGTCTGTCTCTCTCTGGGTTTCTCTATCTGTCTCTCCTCCCTCCCAGTTAACGTGAGCTAACCAGATTTGCTCTCATCACAATGCTCTCCCTGCCTTCTCACAATCTCAGAAACAGCAAAGCCAACCAACTCGGAACTGAGATCTCTAAAATTATGAGCTGATAAGCCTTTCTTCCTCCAAGCTGACTTGTCTCAGGCCATCTGTAACGGGACAGAAAACTGACCGATACAAGGGCAAAAGACATACACGTAGAACCTGGAGTTGGCTGGGGTCTGCCACTTCCTAAGTTCTCCATCTCTGTATGATGTAAGGGAAAGAGATGCCAACCCCAGAGACATACGGTAGGGTAAGGTGGGAGACTGTGGCAGAGGACCAATACAAGTGCTGAGGCTCTGATGTTTATCTCTGAGTAAGAAATAAAACAGTGCTCATCCCCTGAGGGTCCCACAGTGTAACAGCAAGCCAGACCCAGGGATGGGAACAGCACAGTTAATTTTGAGTTCATTTGGCTACACCATGGGGCTATATTGTATTCGCTGAAACATTATGCTGAGTGGTCTTGTTTGTTTTCGAGATTAGCATTTATATCAGCAGACTTTGAATGAAGTTGATGGCCTTCCCTAATGTGGGTAGACATCATTCAATCAATTGAAGACCTGACTTTGGCTCAGAACAACCTCCATATGCCAGAGAAAGAACTCCATGGGCAGATGATATTTGGACTCAAAGAGCACCTCCTGCCTGTGTCTCCAGCCACCAGCCTGCTACCTCCTAAAATCTTGAACTCAACCTCCATAGTCGTAGGAGACATTTTCCTTGAAATCATGGCCGTGTCTGTCTGTAGAACGCCAGCTAATCTAGGGATGATAGCACCAGAATGTGTTGGATCCCTCCGTGTGGTCCACATGGAAGAATAGCAGTTAGCTGCACCTGGAAGGGTGAGAAGAAAGACCAGATGCAGGGGCTGCATCCTGTACACCAAGTTCTCTCAAGATATGACAGAAGATCTTCCAAACATCACTGGCAAGACCACATACAATGCCTAATACTTGTGTGGATTCTGATCTGGCTCTCTCTGGAAGATTCTTTGTCTGGCCATTCTGAATATTATTTGCACTCAGCCATGTGACTGGAACATATACTTTAGCTTCTCTGAGCTCCATCTCCCTTCCTGCTAAAGGCTAGTTTAAGGAGCCCAGGACAGATTTGGTCCTTGTATCAATCGCTTTCCTATTGCTGTGATAAAATACTGTGTCCAAGAGCAACTGAAAGTAGAGAGGATTTATTTGGGCTTATGGTTTCAGATGGAGCCCACAATAGCAAAAGAAAGCAGACAATGAGTCAAAGTCATGGCAGCAGAAACAGGAAGCTGAGAGCTCACATCTTGAATCATTCAAAGCCTTCCCCCAGGGACATACTTTCTGCACCAGGGATGTACCTCCATAACTGCCCCCAAACAGTGCCACCAAGTAGAGGCCAAGTGTTCAAATACCAGAGCCTGTGAGGGACATTCTTATCCTAACCTTATCACAGAACCTTATAACTCTCTGCTGTTAGCAAAATGTTTCTGAGACTTGTGCCCTTAGGAGCATGGGTGTCTCTCTGCAGACCTTTATCCTGGGAAGGAAATGGGTCTCATTTACAGCACACACTCTTTAAATTTCTGTAAATAAAAGAAAAAAAGAAACACCCTGTTCAATTTTAAGTAATCAACCAGAGCTGTAAAAATTCCAAAATTATATGCCCTGGAGTTCCTTAAAGAGATGGTATCTTGCATTCTCCCAAAGGCACAGCTGGGATACAAAGCCTAGAGAGCAGACTTCAGAGAGATACCTGGGGAGACAGCCAGGTTGCTGCTCTCAGTGGTTAGAAAGCACTGGGCTGGCCCCTTTGATGTAACACAGAGAAGCAGTGGGTTGGTAAACAGAAGGCACCAGCCTGCCAGAGACCAGGACAGGACATATAGCTGGTGGCCCTGCAGCAGGCACGTGCTGTCCTTAGATTTGTGGAGCCTGATGCAGACTTCTGAAAACCAGGGTGGTCTGGCCAAAACCATTCCACTCACCCTGGGGCTAAGCACCTTCCATCCCCAGGGCTGCTCTTCACTGACCCCAGGCCTTGCCAGACTGAGGTTTGCTTTCAATAGGCAACTTTATTGTTTACAGATAAAAATAAATAAAAAAAGAATGCCCCATGGTCAGAAGAAACTAAATCCCTGAAGAATTCAATCGGCTGCTACATCCATTTAGAAGATTAAAAATATACTCAGCTCATATCGTTTCCCTCTTATAGGGAGCAAACTGTTAACTAGACCTCTCCGGTGCTGCTCTGTAAGTCTCAGGCCAAATTAAAGTCCACAGTCTCACTGGGGAATCAGAAAGTTCATATATCTAGTCTCAAATTGGAAAAAAAAAAAAAAAAAAAGAAAGAAAGAAAGAAAATGGAAAAGCAAGATACTGAAGATGCTGGCAAGATGCTGAAGAGATGGCTCAGCAGATAGCATCCTTGCTCTATAGCATGAGGACCAGAGTTTGGACCCCAAGACCCACGGAGAAAGCCCCTGGCAAATGTGGCGGCTCTCTGTAAACCTAGAACTCCTAGAAATGTGGCAGAAAGAAGGAGTCTCTGGAGCAAGGTGACTAACCAGACAAGCGAGGATTGCTACATCTGAGTTCAGCAAAAGGACCTGCCTCAGTAAACAGAGTGGAGACTGACTGAGAGAGACACCCGGTGTCGACTTCAGGTCTTTACATGCGCCCACACGCATGTGCACACACACAACAGCTAACGAGCATATCCCTGAGTAGTCAGAGCTCAAAGACGCCTTTTGTGTCACAGAGCCTGGCCTCTGTTCCACCCTTCTGATGGTTCTGCCCCCTCGCCTTCCCTAATCAGACGGGTTTTGCCTATCAAATCTAGTGTTTGTAGGAAGACTGTAAAGAGTACAGAACAGAAGGGGTCACAAGGTAGTATATGTGACACATAGTAGGATCTCATTTGACAACTATAGCCACTGTCACTTTCACACGAAGATGTGGCTCCTCTGTTTGCACTGACACGTTGGGTAATGGGTTTGTAATGCTAACAAGCAGCCTGCATGGAGATCAGCGGCAGCACAGCATGCGCCGTGAGGAGCCCCTCACCCCGCGCTGCTGTTTGGTTTCAGATTCAGCGTTTTCATCTTTATTTCATGCCCAATGAAGAAATGCCTCAAGTTTATTTACCAACTCGACAGTAATGCGCAGTCTAAGGGAAATTATCCTCACCAGGATCCGATTTGGTTGGAAAACGTTAAGTAATAAATCACTTTGTGGGGGAAAAAAATATTTTTTTTTTTTTGCTTTTAAATAAAGATGAGAAAGATAGTGGAGTTCATAAAACACAGCAGTCAGATCTGCGCCTTGCCCTCGGCAGATCACTAGAAGCAAGGGTCAGCTCGTGTCCATTTATCTCATACTGATGGAGGCTCCCTGGCCTTTTGGAAGTGATCGATTACCTGTTGGTGCACAAAGCCAAAGGTTAAGTGTATTATTGCACGCCACAGGCCAACCCTAACCTCAGGATGAACGTCATAAACAAAAAAGGGAAAGTAGTGTGAGGTCCGCGGAGGGACAGGCTTCAAGTCAGTCTCCAAAGAATTACTAAAGGGAAATGACGCCCCCTGCCGTCAGGAGCGCAGGCTCACAGCCGGCCTCTGGAATCCGGAAGCAGCCTCACTAGGTAAAGTGTACTTTGAGATTTGACAGGTCCCTTCAATCAGACTTCTCGCAAACCGAGCAACAAGGTGTGGCTTCTTTCCCAATGACCCCTGAGCAGTAAAGACCACTGTGTAGAGCTGGAGCAATGCTTTGCTGGGAGGGAAGGGAAGGGAAGGCTTGAAGCCTATGGCAGAATCCTGGGGTGCAGAGTGGTCTCTCTTCCCCAAAGCTCTATAACATCCCCTTGGGGATCCATTCTAACAATCTGGCCTTGTCTCTTAAAGATTGGCCCACCATGGTCTTAAACCCGGTCAAAAATCCAGGCTCCATTGGAAATCTGACTACAATACGTTTGTTTGCATGCAAATAAGAGGTACGCTTTACCCTTAAAGAGAAATGGACTAACTTGGCCCACCTTTGGGATCCCAGCACTCAGGAAGTAGATACATGAGGATCCGAGCAGAAAAGTAGTTAGTGATACCAGCCTGGGCTATAGAGCAAAGACCCTGCCTTAAAAAAAATTCACAGCCCAAGGACACATCCTCAAGACAACTGTGGATGTAACCATCTGAAACAGATTAGGCAAAGCTGAAAGCAGTCATCACCAGAGTTAACCACCTGCTGGACTTAAGGCTGCCAGTTTAGCAAGTAACTCTGGCTGGGCTGGCTGCTGCCCAGACACACTGGGATTGTGTATTCTGACTCCCACCCTGTGGCTGGGTGGGAGCTCTTAAATAGCTCCAGCCTGTACTTTCTAGGCAGGAGTCAGAGCATTGAATCATAGCGAGAGATCATCCACAATAAGCAGTTGCAAATCCCAAACCCAGAGCACTATGAGAATACCACTGAAGATAAAACTTGAGACTTGGAGGATGCTGTGATGTGATCTAACCAAATCCCTTGTGAATGGCTATTCATTCAAGGACACAGAGTCCAAGAACCCTGTACTTAGGAGAACACTGAAACCCAAGGAAGCCTTGAGAGGCTTTATCAGGTAAGCCAGATCTGAACGCTGTTGGTTGGTTGGTTGGTTGGTTGGTTGGTTGGTTGGTTGGTTCATTTGTCTGTCTGTTTGTTGAGATAGGCCCTTGCTATACAGCACAGATCGGCCTAGAACTCCCAATCTTTCTGCCTTGGTCTCGAGTGCTGGTGAGTTGGTGCCACCATGTCTGACTCTTAATTCATACTGACATTGGTGTGGGTCTAAGAGGGCATTGTCCCACTCTTTCATATTATGGTACTTGGAGAAAATGTCAAGTCACATATCCTACTATGGCCTGTAGCCTGGAGTTTCCATATAGGATTTGGTGACAAATTCACTTCTAATATTTGTCGATATATAGAGCACAATGCAAAGTTGCTGGAGCCATGTTAGTTTCTGAATTTGATTCCTCTCCAAGGATTCTGTGGTGGTTTGTATATGCTTGGCCCAGGGAGTAGTACTATTAGAAAGTGTGGCCTTGTTGGAAAAGTGTGGCCTGGTTGGAGGAACCATGTCACTGTAGGAGTGGGCTTTGAGACCCTCCTCCTAGCTGCCTGGAAGCCACTATTCTCCAGTTTGCCTTCAAAACAAGATGGAGAACTCTCAGCTCCTTTAGTACCATGCCTGCCTGGATGCTGCCATGCTTCCTGCCTTGATGAAAATGGACCGAACCTTTGGACCTATAAGCTAGCCCCAATTAAATGTCGTCCTTTTTAAGAGTTGCTTTGGGGGCTGGAGAGATTGCTCAGCAGTTAAGAGCACTGACTGCTCTTCCAGAGGTCCTGAGTTCAAATCCCAGCAACCACATGGTGGCTCACAACCATCTGCAATGGGAACTGATGGCCTCTTCTGGGGTGTCTGAAGACAGCTACGGTGTACTCATATAAATAAATCTTTAAAAAAGAAGAGTTGCCCTGGTCATGTTGTCTGTTCACAGCAACAGAAACCCTCACTAAGACCGAGTCCATCTCCTGATGCTATAATAGAATATCTGAGAGCATGTTATACAGAAAGAAAGCTATCTGGGCTTTCAATGCTGGAGGCCAGGGAGTCCAAAAGGATGCTATCAGCACTTGCCCAACCCCTGGTGAAGATCTTGTTCTCTATCCCATGAGACATGACAGAAAATTGGAAAGAAGTAAATGAGCTGGGTGTAATGCCACAAGTCTGTCATTCCTGCCCTCAGGAAGCAGAGGCAGGAGACTCCATATCCGCCTGAGCCATATGGAGAGACTCTACTGAAGTGGAAATTTCTGGTTTATTTTTAAACTCAGTTATATCATATGATGTTTTTTGGGGACAGGCAGGTGAAAGGATGTTTTGCTAAGGCAGACACATGAAAGAATGTTTTGCTGAAGCAGACACAGGTGAGAGGGGGTTTTGCTGAAGCAGACACACGAAAGGACATATGGTTTTTACAAAGAGTATAAATGACCCCACAGACGGTGGGTGGAAACTATTGCACTGGTTTATTTTGTTCTGCTGATGGTGCTCGTGTATTGGTTTGTCTTGTGTTGAGTTGCTGATCTTTGCTTGTCTTCACTTAGTAGAGAGTAACTTACCAAACAACTTCTTGTGATATTCTGGTGGCTTCCTTCTGTATGCACAGACTTGAGCAGATTGGTGGAGCCTTGTGGTTTCTTCTGGATCAAATTGCTGTTGCTGATTTATGACCAGTGATTGCCAAATGGACTGGACTGCTGCTGCTGATTCACGTTGGTGTTTTGCTAGAGGACTGGACGATAAAGACTGGAATAGCCCCAACGAACCTAAACAGGTCCACAACTCCTGTTTCCTATGAACCTTTCCTTTCTTTTCTACTTCCTCTGGTGGGGGTGGGCTAGAAGGGAGGCTGAAGCACTTAAGAAACCTAATTAAAGTAGAGAACACTTGCCGAAAACCTGGCTTGTGTTCCTGACACCCACATGGTGGCTCACAGCCACTGGATACTCCATACCCAAGGGATCTAATGTCCTCTCTGGCCTCTGTGGATGAAGGTACATGGTGCAAAAATCATATGTCCTTTCTTAGAGTTTTGAAAACTCTAAGCCTACATTCTATCTGTAAAAGCCTCAAAGAAAAGCAAGTAGATTCCTACAAGAGAGAAAATCGGGAGCAGTCTTGCTTTGCAACACCCATTCTCCTGACAAACCTGCACCTGTTAGTGTGAGCACTTGCTATGGCCACAATTAACCTACTCAAGGGGAGAAAGACATTAATTCCCTCCTAGTGAACTTACCACTTCATGAAAGACCCACCTCCAACCCTGCTGTCTGCTATCACACTCCAGCAAGAGCTTCAAAGGACAAGCCCTAGTCCAGCAGTGGCGCTTCATTTACACTCCCTTTTAAAAACCATTTGTGTATGTGCCTGTATGTCTGTATGTGCACCATGTACCTTCATCCACAGAGGCCAGAGAGGACATTAGATCCCTTAGGTATGGAGTATCCAGTGGCTGTGAGCCACCATGTGGGTGTCAGGAACACAAGCCAGGTTTTCGGCAAGTGTTCTCAATCTCTGAGACATCTTTTCAGTTCCACTTCTTGATTTTCAAACTGAATAATGCGAGCTCACTCTAACAAATACTTCGTATTATCTTATACACTTGAAATGGCCAAAATGACCTCTTCAGACCTAGTTACCATACTCAGGGGGGGAAAAAAACCTTGTATACGCAAGCAGTGATGAATTTTTTAATATTTTTACTCCAGTCCCAAAACTGCTGGAATTACAGTTAATCTAAAAGGCTAGAGGGGCAGCCTAGTGATAGATTGCCCAGGATTGTGCTGGTTTTAATGCCATCTTACCACAGATTTAAATCACCTATGATGTGGGAAGACCCACCTTGGTTGTGAGGGACTCCCTCTGGAAACAGTCCAGATAAACAGGGCGTGGCAGATGGAAGAGTACAGGCCCTGTGTTTGCTTGGCTTTCCCTCTTGCCATGGAAAGGGTTTACCCTGATGCTGCTGCTGCTTTCGTCAGTGATATCAGAACCCGCGTTTCCAGGCTTCCATCATGGATTAGGGACTTGACTCTCCAAGACTCAGCCGTTGTTGCTGCTTTAACATAATCTGACCTGATGGATTCATATACAACTCATGCCATTGGCTCTGTACCTCTAGGGAACCCTGACAACTCCACCCAGGATATGCAAGTCCTCGGCCCTGTCCCAGCACCAGAGAAAAGGAGAGAGAACATGGGAGAGAAAACCAAGTTTTTCTGTTTTGTTTTGTTTTTCTTTTGTTTTGTTTTGTTTTGTTTTGTTTTGTTTTTTGGGTGTTTTTTTGGTTTGGTTTGGTTTGGTTTTTTTCGAGACAGGGTTTCTCTGTATAGCCCTGGCTGTCCTGGAACTCATTCTGTAGACCAGGCTGGCCTCGAACTCAGAAATCCACCTGCCTCTGCCTCCCAAGTGCTGGGATTAAAGGCGTGCGCCACCACGGGCGAAAGCCAAGTTATTAAATCTGAGTGTAGTAGCACGTACTTGTTATCCAGCCCCTGCAAGGGAGGATTGTGATTTGGAGGCTAACCTGGGCTAAGTAACAAGACTCTAAATTGAGGAAGAAAAGTATCTAATGTCTGTTTGATTGTCGAAATTACTTATAATTGTGGAAGTATTATGTTAACTTAATATACATTTTTCATGTTAATCATTTCAAGATAATGATGAATCTCTAATTTATAAACCCAGTAAACTGAGGGTTACCTTGTGGCCAGCTGGGACATCATGAAGGTGACCACCAGGCACAAATAAAGATATCCAAGACCTATGCGGTTTCTCTGGCAGGCTGACTGCCATTGCTCTCGTCGGGGAGTGGAGGTCTTGTTCTCTCCTTGGAGCCTACAAGGCTCCCTGCAGCCCTAACCCCATCGCCCAGCCCTTCCCAGGCTCCAGCTAACCAACTTCGCTTTTCTCTGTAGCTCTTCCCCGCCCCGGGACTTTCACAGGTCACGTCTTACCTCTGCCTAGAACCTGCATCTCTTCGGTTTTCTCCTAAATCCCCGCCAAGCTCACCATCCTCGAGACACCTGGAACAGACTGTGCTTAGTGCTTTGTTCTGCGTTTCCTCCTCTGCACCAACACAGTTAGGATGATGCTGGGAGCTGGTAGTCACAGCTCAGTAAGTCATAACCGTGCCTGCTCTTTCTTCGTGGCTCGTATCGCAGTTATAAATAGTTTCCTCTGTGCGTTTACCCCACAGGACTATGGACTCTATGAATCCAGACAGCGGGTCTTGTTTTGTTTATTTGTGCTGTATACCTGATGCCTGCCACAATCCCTGGGAATGTGTGTGTGTGTGTTGAATTTGAGTATGGATTCTCCCTGTGACAGTGCCCAGCAGAGAGAGAATCCACGTCTAGGTGTTGGAAGTTGAATATGAATGAGTATAAAATACTACTGTGGGAATACATTTGATCTACGTCCTTGTAGTGGTTTGACGAAAATGGCTCCCATATAGGCCCATAGGAAGTAGCCCTGTTAGGGGGCGGGGCCTTGTTGGAGTAGGTGTGGCTTTGTTGGAGGAAGTGCGTCACTGGAGGTGGGCTTGGAGGTCTCAGATGCTCAAGCCAGGCCCAGAGTTTCACGCTCTTCACACTACTGTAGAGCTCTCAGCTCCCTCTCCAGCACCAGGCCTGGCGGTATGCCAGCATGCTTTCTACCGTGGCAATAATGCACTAACCTCGTGCACTGTAAGCCAACCTTACACACATGTTTTCCTGTATAAGATTTGCCATGGCCATTGTGTCTTTTTACAGCAATAAAAACCCTAACTAAGACATTCCTCTTGCTACTCACATCCGTAAGCCCACCCTGTCATCTTGTCATCTCCCCTTTCCTTATCCCTTTCTGCAACTGACTCTTCCTCTGGCCCTCTGTGTTTCTCTGGCTTCTGTACCAAGCATGTGAAGGGTCTGGTAAACAACGTGATGGTTAGTTAATCATGTTGTTATTGCTGCTGCTGCTGCTGCTGCTGCTGCTGCTGCTGCTGTTGGGGTTTTTTGGAGGAGGGGTTGGTTTGTTTTATTTGTTTTAGTTGTTTGAGACAGGGTTTCTCTGTATAGCCCTGGCTATACTGAAATTCAACCTGTAGACTATAACTGCCCACAGTTACGTCGAATGGGTTACCTGGAAGGGAAGCTGGGGATGTATGGGAAGGCAGCGAAAAGAGATGGAGACCAAGACAACACCAGCTGCTCAAAGTCTCAAGGTTTAATGGAGAACTCAGAATTTTAAGGATTCAGACAAGACCCTTCCCCCAAATTCCAGGGTGTGTTCCGGGAAGCTGGTCTGGCTGTTCACTGGGCATTGGCTCCACTGCTCAGGTGGCTAGGCAGATCACCTGCTTAATTCAGGAATTTGTAGATCTGGAGGAACAATGAACTTCACCTTGGTCTGAGTGCTCCAGCCTAAGTGGAGGGGATTATGGCTAACACAGGAGTTCCCCGCTCAAAGGCTGGGAGAGGAACTTCACCTTGGTCAATGTCAAGTTCCTGCCAGGTGGCATGGCACCCCAATAAGGCTCTCTACCATAGACCAGAGTGGCCTCAAACTCACAGAGATCCACCTGCCTCTGCCTCCCAAGCACTGGGATTAATGGTTAATCTTCATTATTAACTTGGGTGGATTTAACATTACCTAGGAGACTGGTGAATCATACATCTGGGCTTGACTGGGAAGGTGTTTTCAGAAAGAATTAGCTGAAGGGGAAAGACTCACCCTGAATGTGGGCCATCCCACCCATGTGCAGACCCCAAATGAAATCAGAGGGAAAGAAGAAAACCAGCAGAGCAGTGATGTGTCTGGCTGTTCACTGGGCTTTCTCTTCTTCCTGCCCACCATGCTTTGACCCGCTCTGATTTACCACACACAGACCCCGTGATAGACTAATACATCTGAAATCACAGACCTAATAAATCCTTCAAGTTATTTCTCTCAAGTATTGTGTCAAGATAAGGAAGCTGACTGATACAGTGAGAGCGTGATATATCTTAGGCAGTAAATTCTGTGACAGATGGACGGGCAGATGGGTGGGTGGACAGACGGACAGATGGGTGGGTGGACAGACGGATAGATACTAGGTGAGCAAGAAAATGGATGTGGCACCCCTTCCTTGTGGTTTCTTGATCGCTCCCAAACATCTAACCCGGTGGACACAGAAGCAGCTTCTCCCCTTGAAGTTCATTTACAGCCTCCACACGGCTCCAGCCTGGTGAGCCTGTGACACTGGGGGCCCCCGTCGGTGGCTTCTTCATTACACCTAATAACCAGCCTTGAAACGGAACGACTTCACTCTTCAGAGGGAAGTGCAGGGAGTCTCTCCCTTCTCTGAGCAGCAAGCACGCCGCTGCCAAGGCACCCCGCTTCTATAAATACGCCTTTCTAAATGTTAAAGGGTTAGAGCAATTTCCAAAGGTCTCTGCCTCGAAGGAGCCCGCAAATGATATTTAATTGAACTACTTTTACTTTGAGAAAGCCAGGGAACCAAAAATGTAAAAAAAGTGGAAAGGCTTCTCGGTTTTCTGTCAAAATACAGGATTCTAGATAAAATAATGGAAAGAGAATTTCCTGTTATTAAACCTTCGAAAATGAACATAAACAGCTCAGCCAAGCAGAGCCATGTATAGGATTTTGTAAGGTGATTGGAAGAAAAAGGATCTTCTTTTAAACTCTATTTTCAAGCCTTTAACAACTGTTGGAGGCGCCTTTGTTGATTAAAAATCGCTAGTAATCTCTCTCCATTGGCACTGAACACTGAACGTTAAATAAAAGCATTAAATAAAAGCCTGTCTACTACAGGGTTAGTATTAACTTCTTGCAGAAGATCCACACGGTGTTTTGTGAGCAGAGGAAAATGGGGTTTGTAAAGGTTTAAAGAGGAAGGAGAGAGGCGCACCTGAGGGACGCAACCTCTAAAACGAGCAAATGATCGGTTCGCCGCTTTGCATTTGTACAGACACTCAGATGAAAATTGGTGCGCTTGCCATCCGAGTCGCATCAAGAAGGTACCAGTTAAGTCCTCTGATGTGTCCAGACCGCCAGTGTGATTCTAAATGTGATCCAGTAGTCTCTAAGGATGCAGAACGCAGGGGGCTGGCTGCTGGGGGCTAAAGAGAAGGGCAGGTGCGTGGGAGAGGCAGCCGCTGGGAGCCAGCACAAGCCCTACAGACCCCCGTTTGTTTAGACCACTGCGCGAATAGCGCCCCCTAGAGCTCTGCGGCGAACAGCCTCACACTCTTCTTGGTTTACCTTTATTGTGCTGTCTTTTTGTTGGGCTGCCCAGAAGGGAGCTCTTCAGTTTAAAGAGAATCCAAACCAAAGAAAGTCAAGACACCAACCTCCATCACACAGGGAATTTGGGGTTCCTCTTCCCCACTCAATGGACCTCGTCTCGGTCTTCTGGCATGGGGCTGATAGTCATCAGCGGTGAGGTGGAGCACACAATTTGCCGCTGTGACAGGGTGCCTCGGGAGAGATGGGTAGAATCCAGTATACACTGAGGGTCACAGTTATAACCCCAAGCACAGACACAAACGGCTGCCTCTGTAATGCATGTAAGGAGTGGCAGTGGGCGGGGCTGGGGTTCGGGTGGGGCTTGGCAGCGGCCATTAAACATCGGTTTCAGAATCAGAATGCTGCCAAGTATCCTTGGACACAGTCTGACCCCAAATTTCCAGCGTTCCTGTCAACAGCTGTGAGCTCCCATTGTACTGCTAGCAAGTCTGCCTGCTGTAGGTTATGCAGGCCCCTGGCCTGTGTGCAAAGCTACCCTGCAAAGCCCCTTTTCTTAACCCCACCTTGCCTTGCCATCTGAAGACCGCCAGCAAAGGAAGACTCAATAGGCGGAACGCTATCAGAAAGGAAGCAAAGTCCCAGGTGAGACTTTAGCCCTGCCACCCAGATAATCGGAATCGGTCCCTACACACTACATTTCAGGAGCTGGGGATATTAGAAATCATCTTTCCCATCTGCCTTGGTTTCTTCCTCAACGTTGTGGTAAAATACCCTGACAGAAGCAATGTATGGGGGAAAGGGTTTATTTTGGCTTACAGTTCTATGAGAGACATAATCAACTGTGGTAGAGAAAGGGAGGCAGCAGGAACAGGAAGGAGAGAACAGGAAGTGGGACGAGGCTATGAACCCCCAAAGCCCAGCCCTGGTGACCCCCATCCTTCTGTGACCCACTTCCTTCTGAAAGTTTCCAGCTCCCAAACGTTCCGAACAGCATCACCTGCTGGGGAGCAAGTATTCACATACGTGAGGCTGTGGAGGACATTTCTTGTCCAGATAACAGAAATAACACGGAGGCACCTGAGTTGTTCAGGTCACCTAGCAATTTGACATAGCTCCTCTAAACCCATTGAGATGGTTAATCTTCACTGTCAACATGGCTGCATTTAGAATTACCTAGGAGACTACTGAGTACATCTCTAAGTGTACCTGTAAGGGAATTTTCAGAGAGAGAGAGAGAGAGAGAGAGAGAGAGAGAGAGAGAGAGATCGCTGGGGCAGGAGGATCCACCCTACAGGTGAATGACGTCATCCCATTCACCAGATCCCGGACGGAATAAAAGCGAGGAGAGATGTTCTCCATGTTCTCTTCTCTGTTTCTTAGATGGTGGTGCCATGCAAAGCTCCCACAGCTAACATGCTCTGCCCGAGCAAGTCCTGTGACAGTGGACTCAACAGAAATAACCCTCCCCCCTTCTTCTTCTGGGATTGTGTCTGTCAGGGAGTTAACTCTAGACAGCCTCTCTGTTGCCTCGAGGTCACTTCTGTGGGTAGCATGCTGAGCCAGGAAAGAAACGGCCAGCAACATCGTTCTACTGCCATGAAGAGACTCCACAACCAAAGTAACCCTTACAAGGGAAGGCATTTCACTGGGGCTTGCCTACAGATTTTAGGTCTGTGGTCCAGTGTTCTGCCTCTCCACTGGCCGTGTCTGGATTCACAGCAGACGCTGCTGCACACCAGGCTGGAAAGGGAAGTGAGTCCAGGATTGGCAGGATCCCAGTCTGGTTGCGGATGGGGCAGGAAAAGAGAGGTCCCCATGCCTCATTCGCACGGAGAGGCATTCCCTGTGACTTCTCTGCCATAAGGGACTGTAGCCAGAAACTATGGGCCAAAGAAATCCTCCTCCCTTAAGTCGTTTTGTTGGTGCATTTTACCACAGCAACAGGAAAGGACATTAAGATGCTGTGCAAGGTTAACAGTCTGAGCTCAGGCCCCAAACCCACTGTGGAGGGAGAGATTTGTCCGCACAGCATATGTGAGCCTGCGCTCTCTCTTTCCCTCCCTCCCTCCCTCTTTCTCTCCCTCTCTCTCTCTCTCCCTCACTCACTCACTCCTTCCCTCTCTCCCCCTCCCTCCCTCTCTGTCTCTCTTCCTCTCTCTGTCTCTCTTCCCATGCACATGTAATAAATAAAATTAAATTTAAAAGAAATTTAATAAGTAAAAATTTAAAAATTATTTACAGGCTGGAAAGCCTCCTCTTATCCTATAGGCAGAACCAGGGTGTAGTAGGAACAGGAGGGCACAGTTACTGCCCACTCCAGTCCCCCTCCTCCTCCACCTTACAAACTCCTCCTCCCCTTCCCCTCTATCCTCCCCAGCTGCCCGCTCCTCCTCCACCTTACAAGCTCCGCCTCTCCTTCCCCTCCACCTTCCCCAGCTCCTCCCTCCTCCTCCATCCCCCCAAGTCCTCCCCACCTCCTCCACCTTCCCCAGCTCCTCCCTCCTCCTCCATCCCCCCAAGTCCTCTCCTCCTCCTCCACCTTCCCCAGCTCCTCCCTCCTCCTCCATCCCCCCCAAGTCCTCTCCTCCTCCTCCTCCACCTTCCCCAGCTCCTCCCTCCTCCTCCATCCCCCCCAAGACCTCTCCTCCTCCTCCTCCACCTTCCTTCACCCTGTCCTTTCTCAGCCCTCCCTCTGCCCTGCTCCCCAGCCCACCACTCTGCTTCTCCCAGAAGCAAAGGCCTCTTTGTCCTGCAGATGACAAAGCCTGTTAGGGTGGAGTAGCGATGGGAAACAGGAAACATCCCAGCTGTGTTCTATTTCAATGACTCCACCTTTGCTCTTAGCATAGAAAACATCAAGGACTAAATAAAACTCTTCCTTTTTCCTGTTACACAGTATGTGCGTTTAGTGGAAACACAAAATTGATTAGTAAAATTTTTCTGCCACAATGCCTCATCTAAACAGACACAAGGGGAACGCTTTACTTCAACCCATAGAACTGGAAAGAAGCCGGGAAAGAAGGCAGCAGACACCGTGCTGTCCAGGACACCACAGCAAAGCAAGGGCGGGAGAACATTTTATGCAGAACCAGATGCTAACTATAATCACAGCTACCATCGTGATGGCGGCAGCCAACGGCACATGCACATAGCCAGGAGAGATGGCTCAGTGACACTTCACCTTCAAACCAGGCCGTGGGGCACTCGGCCCACAGAGCACAGTGTGCCCAACGCCTCCTCCCTCACCCTCCGACGCCCACACATCCAATTATCACAGACGCTTTCACCTCAGCCTGGGACATCTTTCACATGGCAACATCGGCACGCAAATCCAGAGGTGGTAATGACTCCGGGAAGAAGCAACATCGCCAATTTTTCATAACCTGATGCAGAAGGGTAGGCCTTTATGACTCCTCCACACTGTCAGGACACTCTCCGCGCAGTTGTTCCCTGCAGCGTCCCTCTGAATAACAGGTATCAAATGTAATCCCAGCTAGAGAATTAGCATGCACCATCTCATCACCTACATCCGCATTTCTGCCCCACAAAAACAAAACAAAAAACCCAGGCAGCAGGCTCAGTGTGACAATGTGAGAATAACTTGTCATCCTGGTAATGGTCTAACTGCAGATAAGTGTCTGTCATAATGAAAATTGGTCTCTTCCGTTTCAATTTATCTTGTAGACAACCCGAAAGAAGCCTAGGTGTGTCTTCCGACACCACTGCTCGCACACCGAACAGGAATGAGAACTCCAAAACGAGCCTCATCATCAGATGACTAAATATTTACATTAAAGAAGTCTCTTCTGGAAACTGTCCCGGGCCCACTGTGCTCCTGCCAGAACACCTGCAGCTTCTTGTAACTAATTAAGGAACTCCAAAAAAGCACATTCAAAAGGGTCTCCGCAAACAGATGCACACTCCATTAATTAAAAGCCGGAGCAATCACCCAGGCCGTAATTGGAAAATGTGCTTCTCTCTGTTTTAAGGCAATCACAGTTGTTTGCAGATGCTTTCTGGTGGTTTCTCAAAAGAGCATGAAGACTAGCAGCAGGTTCTGGCTGCCTGTGGCCCGTGGGGCAGATGTTTGGGAAAGGTTGGAGATGCCGGGCAAAGTCACCCAGTCTCCGTTATTAGCTCCTCTGCCTCTTCCTCCCTCGCAGGAGCCCTGCTAATGAGAAAGGGAACTTTAAAAGCTGAAAGGGGGGAGTGCCTGGTTTCGCTACTGAAGATGAAAAGATAGACCCATGCAGAACAGTCCAGGTCTCCAAGATGGAAACACACAGGTCCAAGTATACGTAGAGATGGAAGCAACTGAGTCCCCTCTGCCGGCCTTTAGCTGAGTAACAGGGTCTGCAGAGCCCATATTGGGAGTAGAAAGATGGTAGAGAAGGTAAGTTGGGAAATGAAGCAGATCGCCCAGCAATCTCCTATATCCTCCCTTTGGGGTTCCAGGAAAAGGTTCAGGGGAACCCCCGGGTTAGATAAAGTTCCTTTATGGTGGGTTATCATCAGTATCTCAGTATCTGGGGGTTAATTGTTGCCTTAAGCTATTGCTTCTCACCAAAAATCTACTATTCACCCATCTTCCCTCTGACGCAAGGCAAGCCTCTGCAAATTGGCGTCCCTTTGCCAGATGGTTTCCTACTGCTGACAAGGCACAGCGGAGCCTGGAAACCGAAGGGTGGAGAAGGGACTTGGCCACAGCAGCATGCAAATGGAAGGGAGTGGGCCTGTGAGAGGTAGAGCTCTCACCGCCAAAAGGATGGTGAGGCGCCAGCCCCGCTGGAGCCGCTGCCTGTTCCTCAGGATGTGATTTCTCCTTTCCCTCTCCTGTAAGGTCCTCACCAGAGCTACGTTATTGATGGCACAATATCTCTGACTCTCTAGAGCTGTGACCTAAATAAACTTCTTCTCTTTATAAAGTAACCACGACTGGCGGTAGTGAGAGCTTTTAATCCCCCGCACTTGGTGGGCCTTAACGGCAGGAGGATGCCTGTGAGTCTGAGGACAGCCTGGTCTATATAACGGATTCTAGGACGACCAAAGCTACACAGTGAGACCCTGCCTCAAATAGGTAAAGTAACTTTGTCCCAGGTATTTTAGTGACAGAACGTGCACTGTATCTTAGCGTTTACACCATCACACTCATTATCTTTACAACACCGACATCATCGCTGTTGAACTTTCCCCCACTGTATACCCCAGAGCCTCCTGCTTCTCTCTAACTGCAATTCTGAAGCCATGATGATGTGGAAGTTTCTAGTTGTGTCATGGGAGGCAGACTAGCTCTTGCCTAGTGCTCCCCGGCATAATGGCCGTGGACCAACTCTCTGGATTTGTAAGCAAGCCCCCTTTTAAATGCTTTCTTTTACAAGCTGCCTTGGTCGTGCGATCTCTTCACGGCAATATGACAGTAACTAAGACACTCTGAAGCGGATGGTTTCTGTATCATTCCTGCCAGGGCCACGAGGCTTGTGTCCATTTTTCATGCCTAAGCCTTGGCAGTGGCCCAGAAGTAGGACACAAGTTGTGAGAAGCCAGGCTGAGCTCTGCCCAGGGGCCCTGACCAGCCAACACTGGGGACAGAGGGTGCAGGTGAGGCTGGGCAGCTGCTCTTGCCCTTCTCAGAGCTTCCGAAATCTTCCCCCTCTTCCCCACTGCGTGTGACTCCGCGCATCATAGATTTCTGCTTCTCGAGCATTAACTGTTCTCAGATCCTCCATCTCTGCACCGTGAGAGAGCCATCCCTGAGGATTTAATCCCAGATTTACTCTTCCAGGTGGTAGGGAATTCCCATGAGGTTCATAATAAATACGGATGTAAATAAACAACATAGAATAAATTCCCCCATTTACACTTTTAATCTGAGGGGAAAACAGATTTAAAAAACAAAACAAAACAAAACAAAACTCCAAGATCCTTCGTGCAGGCAAGACTTTTCTGAACCAAGTGACCTATCAGCCCAGACCTTTTGTTTCTTTCTTTAGAGTGTTTTGGGAGAGACCTTTACTTCACCTCAGAGGTGCCCCTAGCAGGGACCAGCACCCCAGTGCTGCAGGACTTAGTCCCAGGAAAGAAACAAGGAGCAATAGACTCAAAGCCCAGATGAGGAAAGACTCAGCCCAGCACAGTTGGGCCTTAAAACTTACTCTTTGAATTCTCCTGTGGGCTCCACTCTGATTTGCTAACCAACTCCTGGCAGCACGGTGGAAGGCAACAAGAACACCCCCAAACCACCACACTACCTGAAGTGCTCTCTGAGTCAGTGACTGACACCCCTAAACCACCACACTATCTGAAGTGCTCTCTGACTCTCGATTGACACCCCCAAACCACCACACTACCTGAAGTGCTCTCTGAGTCAGTGACTGACACCCCTAAACCACCATACTATCTAAAGTGCTCTCTGACTCTCGACTGACACCCCTAAACCACCACACTAACTGAAGTGCACTCTGACTCGGCGACTGACACCCCCAAACCACCACACTACCTGAAGTGCCCTCTGACTCGGCGACTGACACCCCCAAACCACCATACTATCTGAAGTGCTCTCTGACTCAGTGACTGACACCCCTAACCCACCACACTATCTGAAGTGCTATCTGACTCTCGACTGACACCCCAAAACTATCACACTACCTGAAGTACTCTCTGAATCAGCGACTGATACCCCTAAACCATCACTCTACCTGAAGTGCTCTCTGACTTGGCAATTGACACCCCTAACCCACCACACTATCTGAAGTGCTCTCTGACTTGGCGACTGACACCCCAAAACCACTACACTACCTGAAGTGCTCTCTGACTCAGTGACACCCCCAAACCATCACACTACCTGAAGTGCTCTCTGACTCTCGACTGACACCCCAAAACCACCACACTATCTGAAGTGCTCTCTGACTTGGCGACTGACACCCCTAACCCACCACACTATCTGAAGTGCTCTCTGACTCGGTGACTGGGGTAACCTCCCTTGCTCCAGAGGCCTTCCACGTCTTGACTCTCTCCTTAAAGTTATCATGGGAAATTCACTTGCAAGTCCCTTGTACTCCTAACTACAATGCATCCTCAAGACCTAGAATAGACGCGTTCCTTTGGCCTGCCTTGCACCCCATCCAACCACAGAGGTCTTGGCGACTCCTCTCCCTTTCCTGTGTTCCTGTATTCCCACTCCCCTGCACGCACCCCTCCCAGACAGGTTAGAGACCTTGAGCTCTCTCGCTCATCCCTCCACTCTCTGTGACCCCGACCCGCGCCGTGTTCCACTGCTCTGCTCACCCTGGCTCGATGGGCTGATGGTCTTGGAACCTTCGCACCCCCTCACACACCCTCTGTGTGGAGACTACAATGCCTGCTGCTCTGCACTCCCGCTGTTCTATCTACCCTGCCCTAGCCGGTCAGACTAGAAGTCTCGGGACCTTCTGCTCTCCCAACCCCTCTGCAAACACTTCTGCTGCCCTGAACCTCACCATGGCTGAGGAGCGTACAAGACTCTGGGGCTCCTCGTACGTACCCCAGGCTCATCCCAGCAGGGCATCTCAGAGGCCCCTACTGCACGCTTCTTGCACCCTGTCCTCAACTGGCTGGTAAAGCCAGAGGTGTGTGATCCCCTCCCACAGCCCAGAGCACACTCCTGCCCCAACTAGGGAAGTCAGAGGGTATTCAACCCATCCACACCCAACATATATGCATAGTACGCATGAGCACCCTGACTTAGGAAGTTAGGGGTCGTGATGGCACACACTCCTATAACACTGTTCAACTCAGGACCACGAGATCAGAGAACACATGAAACTACCACCTCTCATACAGACTCCCAACATACTGTATTGACTCTGGTTTATGAGACCAGAGACCATGCCTGTGCTATACTAAAACAATATACCTTCAACTTCTCTATCTACGAACCAACACTGAGTATCTCTACTACTAGAATCAAGCAACACTGAGCCAAACCAATTTGTAATGGTCACCAATAGTAATGGTCACCAGGGACAGTGATTTGGATGAGATGTCAGACAAAGAATTCAAAAAGAAGATACACACACACACACACAAACACACATACACACACACACCTCATGTGAATGAGGTGAATGAGGTCATAAATAATCTCCTGAATGAAGAGAATACAAACAACTAAATAAAACGAGGGAGTTAATTCGGGATATGAAAATAGAATTCAACAAAAAGACAGAAATACCGAGAGAAAAAAAAACAAAACTGATCCAACACTAGAAAGTAGGTCAAACAAAACCTCAGCAGAAAGCCTCACCAGTGGAATGCACCATGAAGAGGACAGAATATCAGGATTTAAATATAAGGTGGAAATTGGATCATTCAGGCAAAGTCAAGGATAAACTTTTGGGGAAAAAAATATGAAAGGAGAATGAGAACTGTGACACTGTAAAAGACAAATTTGTAATTTATGGGCCTAGAAGAAGGAGAATTCTATGCCTGTGGCAGAACCTTCCCCTAATGAGTAAAGATTTCAAGGGATCACTGAGCGAGAAAGAGGCAGGACTTCCAGGTCAGAGAGAGGAAGAGGGGAGGCAGGAGAAAGGGGCTTCCTCTTGGGTGCAGAGAGCATGAAGGCACAATGTAGGTGGACAGAGGCTGTCAGTCTCAGTGGCAGATTTGCCAGGATCTGCCACCAGAGGATCTAACATGGAATAGCTTACGAAATTAGGATTCCTGCAGTAGTAGCGCGGGAGCTTGTTTTTATATATATATTTCACCCAACAGGGGGCACCCAATGTGCTGAGCAAGAATCCACTAGAAATTTAAGATCCTTAGCCTATGAGTTAGAAATTTAGTTAGAAATTTGGAAGTTTGACAAGTGTCCGGTCACATAATGACTCAAGGAGGGAACCTTAAAACAAAGAAAAAGGGCTCTGAGGTCCCCTGCTGTGAAAAGACACAAGATGGCTGAGAGAGCCAGACAGTCAGAGAGCCAGAGGGTAAAAGCTGCCTGCTTCCTTAGCAGACACTGAGAGAAGTGTGATTTAATCTTAGCAGATATTGATAGAAGTGTGATTTAATTTAAAAGTCTGGTTTAAGCCGGGCGGTGGTGGCGCACGCCTTTAATCCCAGCAATTGGGAGGCAGAGGCAGGCGGATTTCAAGAAGTTCGAGGCCAGCCTGGTCTACAGAGTGATTTCCAGGACAGCCAGGGTTATACAGAGAAACCCTGTCTCGAAAACAAACAAACAAACAAACAAAAAACAAAAAACAAAAAAAAAGTTTGGTTTATTTGCTTTTTAGGATAGATTAATATACAGATTTTCTCTGAGTCACATGGGGAATTTTGCCCATGGTTTGGAACAAGTCAAGGGAAAAAAAAATAAATGTCTAGCTCTGGGCAGATGATGACATAAAGTCTGCAGGATAACTGATATTCTTTGAATGTGGAATCCAGGGGAATTTGGGGTTAAATAAACTGACATGACAGATTAGAAAAAGACCTGAGAATGGGTTTATATGGTAAACCAAGGGTTTTTAGGATATTAGAGAGATTGTGTGAAAACACTTGTTTTAGCGAAGCTTTTAAATCCTGCAGGGTAACTCACATTCTTTGAACATGGGCTCCACGAGAATTTTGGGTTAATATCCTGATGGAACAAATTAGAACAGGCCTAAAAATGGGCTCATAGAGTATTTGCTTAGTTTACTTCATTTGTTTTGAATTGTCTTTGTTATCAAAATGAGTAGGATTATGAGTTTTGTGGTTGTTTTATTATTCCTCGTGAAGAGAATGCAAACTACAAGCTTTCCTGGTTGCCAACTGAAGGATATGCTGCTCTGGGAGAAAGTCTTTGCGTTTTTAGAAAAGGTGATTAGTGTCTATGCATCTTCCACAGTTGTACGGATCAGATTTGATGGCGGCAGACCCCCTGAAAATAAATTTAGGTGAATCTAACAAAATATATTCTTTGTGCCATCCCTCACAAATGAAGACTTATGATTAGAGCAGAATTTCATCCTAACTAGTCTGAACACCCTACACAGACTAATACAATCCATACAGATACCTTGATGATACTAAAATGTTGTTATGAGATTTGTATATCACAGAGTATACAGCGTTGGTGAGATTGTAAGACATGCTGAACTGACCTGCTTGAACTCCTGATCCCATAAACTTTCAGCGGGATCCAGTCCCGCTGACATCAGAGACTAATAACAATTGTTTGTTTGTTTGTTTGTTTTTTGATTTTTCGAGACAGGGTTTCTCTGTGTAGTCCTGGCTGTCCTGGAACTCACTCTGTAGACCAGGTTGGCCTTGAACTCAGAAATCCGCCTGCCTCTGCCTCCCAAGTGCTGGGATTAAAGGCGTGCACCACCACCGCCCGGCTATAACAATTGTTGTCATGGCCTTCTTAAGGCCTAACCAACTCCCCCAACTACCCTTCAAAGACATTTCAGTGCCCATATTCAGCAGGAAGAGGTTATGAAGAGTCATCGTCCCAGTTCCCTTGGGTGGTCATTCTAAGTTGTCTTTCCGGAGAATTTAGAAATGGTCATAATTTGAACAGGAATGAAATAGCTAGAATTGATCGCGTAGCCATAATCTCACTTGGTAGCAATCTTTAAGTTGCAGAATCAGGGTTTTCTTTGGTATAAATTTCCTCTATTGTACAACATTGTTTTAAAGCGCAAGGCTTGGACCCAGTCCTTCTATAATGCCATTACAAACTGATCTGAGATGATTAAGCCTATGAGTTAAGGGCCAGATAGCAAATTCTTGGCTCTGAGTTCATTGCTAGGGTGTTTGCAATATATTTTATTTAGCTGAGAGTAGTTAACAGACAACAGTCTAGATTACTTTACATAGATAGTTTTCAAAAACATCAGAAATCCACAGAAAGTGATATTTAATGTAACTTATTCTTTTGTTGTTGAGATATATCTGCTCCTAGCAGCTCCCCTTTTGTGGATTCAAAAAAGAAATTGAGTGTCTCTACCTCCAGGTGAGGTTGTACGTTATGGCTAGGTAGTCACTGTGCAGAAATTGCCTATTTCTTCTACACACCTGTCCTGTTCGTGAGAGGACACAAGTTACAGGATAGGACAGTTCAGTTCTGCCTAAACAGAATAAGCTAGTCCTTAATATTTCCTGTCTCAAAGGTCTGTCAGGTGATCCTGGTTCAGAAGGCTGAAGACTGATGCTCCAGCTTCCTGATGCCCTGGGGCTGTATAGGTAGGCAGCTGTCTCTACAGTTTGTCTCAGTTCTGGAAGCTGTTAGGCTTCCTATATTTTCAGATAATATTGGTCATTCTCCAATATTGGATTTCTGACAGGGCTGAAAGACTAGCTATAGTCAACCCAGGCTATTTAGCATTGAGAGAATATATTTAAGAGGATAGTTTTCAGATAGTATACAAACTAACCAGGACATAACAGACATGGAATTATAAGCCTGTTTAAAGTTAGGATAAATAACAGTGTCTATTTAATTGACAATAATGATGGACTAGGTGTTAGGTATATTTTGTACTTTATAAATTACAGAATGGTAACTTATAAATAGTTATGCTTAGTTTATATTTGAGACAAAAGCCCCACCCCCACCCCCACCCTTGGACAGAAGAGTCCAAGATGTAGCAGAACCTTCTCCTAATGAATAAAAATTTCAAGGGACCAATCACTGGGTGAGAAGGAGGCGGGACTTCTGGGTCAGTGAGAGAAAGAGGGAAGGCAGGAGAAAGAGGAGAGGTAGGTAGACAGAGGCTGTCGGTTTAAGTGACGGATCCAACGGGATTTATGACTTAGAATAGCTTACAAAATTAGGATGCTGTTTTCTGTGCCTAGCAATCGTGTTGCCTGTTGATTCTGAATTCCGATTGGGTGGTGTTTTCCTTTGCACAGTGACTCATCTGGGTTCCAGAGAAAGGTATGGCAGCGGGGCCCGCCAGCCAGCCACAAGAATTTGGCGTGGCAACAGCCCGCCATGGGAACTTAACGAGCCGGACAGAGTGATTTTGGAGCTCTGAGTCAGAGACGCTAACAGGCTGAGAACAGGCCGGCCTGTCCACTGGTGTCTTGCCGGTGGTAGTGTGGATTGCTTTTTTATATATTTTCATGCCACATATGCCAAAAGATACAAAATATTGTCAATAAAATCATAATTAAAAGTCTTAGATTTAAGGAAAGAGATGTTGTTCCAGGTAGAAGACTCCCAGAACACCACATTCACAAGACAAGAAGAAGAAAAAAAAAACCCTCCCCACGTGATTTAATAGTCGGAACACTAAACATACAGAAGAAGAAAGTGCACTGAGAGCAAGAGGGCCCAAGTTATCTATAAAGGAATGTTCTAGAGGACCTAAGTTATCGATAAAGGTATGTCCATCATTCAGAACAACCACTGGCTTTCCTATGGAAATTCTAAGTTTCAGAAAGACAAATTCAGCAGACCCACAATTTCCAACTCAGACTACCATATCCAGAAAACCTATCGCTCATAGTGGAGTGGCGGAAGAAAAGAAACAAGGAAACACTTTCCATGATGAACGCAGGCTAAAGCAAGGTATGACCATGAGGCAAGCTATAAAAGGATACCGGAAGGAGTGCTTGGAGTGGAAAAGAATGAGAAACACATTCAAGAAGCTGAGGAGGAGAAAAACACAAACATATTTGTTAAACAACACTAAGAAAATGCCAAATGTCACAAAAATCAACAAGAATACGTAAATTAATATACATGTTTCTGTAGTATTCCTGAATATCGATGACTCCAACTTACCAGTCAAAAGACAAAGAGATTAGGTCCTAAAACAGGATCCCACCTTCATGCTGTTTCCAAGAAACACACAAAACCACTAATGGTAGACGTCACCACAGGGTAAAAGGATGGGCAAAGGTCTTCCAAACAAATAGATCCAGAGACAAGCTCAAATCATGATGTTAAATCTTGACTGTACTGGTTGGTTTTTGTCACAACTTGACACAAATTAGAGTCTCCAAAGAAGAAACCCAGTGCAAGAGCTGCCTCCATCGGACTGGCATATTTGTGAAGCAATTTCTTGATTAATGATTGACATGGGCCCAGCCCACTGAGAGTGGTGCCATCGCCCGGGGGGCGGGTCATCTGGACTGTATGAGGAAGTTAGCTGAGCAGAAGCAGGACATGAGGCAGTGAGCATCACTCTTGCATTTCTTCTTCAAGCTCCATCTTGAGATCCTTGATCACGTTCCCTTGATTATGGGCTATAACCTGTAAGCTAAAATAAATCCTTTCCTCCACCGATACAAATTCATTAGCTTTACTATGCCTTCCCTTCTCCTTATTTTAATTTTTTTCTTTCCACTCATAACTAATATCTATCTAATTCTATTAATGTGTTTTTCCTCCCTAACATTGCTAGCACTCAAGGAGTGATTGTTTTGTATTTAATTATTACTTATATTTTCATAATGGGTCTATCTTTAGAGAGTAATTGTAGATGATTTTCTTCTTTTAATGGAGTCCTGGGGATAAAGCCTAGTGCCCTGACCATCAGTCCAACAGAGGAAAGTGACTCTTCACCCTTTCTACCACCTACTCCCCCTTTAACATCGCAAACACGTCCACTGGAGAAAAGAAAGGTGACTTAATTTTCTTAGTAAACATTTGATATAACACAAAGGTACAAATAACACAAGAAATCAAACAGTATGTCTCCTACAAAACCCATCAATCTATGAGTTATGCCACCCCATAAGAGAAACTTAAATGCCAGCAAAGCATTCAAAAGAGTGACTGTAAGTATGAGCAAAGAAATTAAAGAAGACAGAAACTCCTGAAAGAACTGCACAGGAACACAAACAGCTGAATGGAAAATGGAAGCCAACACAGGGGCCAGACCTGGAATTCAATAATGAGATAGATAATACTCACAAAAAATTGAACTGAAATACCAGAAAATGAACATTTCACTAAATCAAATTAAAATCTCATTGGAAAGTCATGAATACAGTGTGGTGTGGAAAGGATAGACGATCAGGGCTTGAAGACAAGGTACAAGGATTGGAAAATACAATCAAGGGCAACACAAATTATTATAGACATATAAAAAGAAAGGCTGGAAAGATGGCTCAGTGCTTAAGAGCACTAACTGCTCTTCCAGAGGTCCTGAGTTCAATTCCCAGCAACCACATGGTGGCTCTCAACCATCTATAATGGGATCTGAGACCCTCTTCTGGGGTGTATCTGAAGACGGCTACAGTGTACTCATAGACATAAAATAAATAAATCTTTAAAAAAAGGGGGGGGGAGGCCGGGCAGTGGTGGCGCACGCCTTTAATCCCAGCACTTGGGAGGCAGAGGCAGGTGGATTCCTGAGTTCGAGGCCAGCCTGGTCTACAGAGTGAGTTCCAGGACAGCCAAGGCTACACAGGGAAACCCTGTCTCAAAAAAAGGGGGGGGGGATGCACAAGATCTTTGGGACATCCTGCAAAGGCCGAAACTATGAATTTCGAGCACAGAACAAATTCCATTCCAAAGACAAAGGAAGTATTTCTAATACAGTCATAGAAAATTAGCCATTTTAATACAACCGTAGAAAAACCAAATCTAGAACAGAGACAAAGACTAGAAACAGCAGTGCCTTCTGACACCTATGACTCCCTTTCCTCCACTCTAAGTCCTCTCCCAGCCTGTCCCAATCTGATCTAAGTGAAGAACTGTGTAAAGGTCTTACACAGCTTGGGGTCCCTATAATCACATCCTATCAGCTTCTTTGAAGATGAAAATCCATCAGACCCCTGAGGAGGAGGAGGAGGAGGATAGCATTGCTGGGGAAGGCCCATAAGCAGAGGCCTTTCCCTTTGTGTGTGTGTGTGTGTGTGTGTGTGTGTGTGCGCGCGCGCGCGCGCGCTCCTATGTCTCAGCCCCCTACCGAAGTCCAATATGGATGGTTTTTCCTCCAACCATAACATGACCATTTCATCTCTGTCGTGGGATAGAGGTAACTTCTGCCTTGGCTGTAGCAACAAAATAGGTGGACCAGTGCTGTTCTGGGTATGACTAAGCTTGTCCCAAAGGTAGGCTGCTATCCCCCCAAGGAAGCGCTGAACATTTCTCTCCTGCAAGACAGTATTCTGGGGACAGAAAGATGGCTCTGTGGGTAAAAGAGTTTATATCACAGCCTGACTACCTCACCTCAGTTAGAATCCCTGGAACCCATGTGAGATCTGAGCGATGGCTCGGTGGGTTGGGTGTGATTGATACTCTGCCCGAGGCCTTGAGTTTGGCTCCCAGCACCTATCTATCTCATGCAGTACACAGCTGTAACTCCAGCTCCAAGGTGTATGATGCCCTCTGCTGGCCCCTGTAGTCACCAGCATACATATCACACATCATGGGGGGGGGCAGGGGGGCGGGGGGGCAGGGGGGCGGGGGACGGGGGGGGGGGGCACAGACACACATGCACACATGTGCAAAGGCTAAGTAAAATATAAAAACTTTAGGCAGTACTGTCAGCTTGAGAATATACTTCTCTTGGTAATGTTGGCCTGACTGGCTGCCTCAGTGCTATAATGTATCCAACTAAAGGTCAGTGATATAATGTATCTAACTAAAGGTCAGCCTGGGGACTGGGGAGATGGCTCAGTAGGTTAAGGTTCCTGCTGCTAAACCTGAGTTTAATCACCAGAACCCACCTGTTAAAAGAACTGGTTCCGCTGGGCAGTGGTGGCACACGCCTTTAATCCCAGCACTTAGGAGGCAGAGGCAGGTGGATTTCTGAGTTCGAGGCCAGCCTGGTCTACAGAGTGAGTTCCAGGATAGCCAGGGCTACACAGAGAAACCTTGTCTCAAAAAAAAAGAAAAAAGAAAAAAGAAAAAAAGAAAAGAAAAGAAAAGAAAAAGAAAAGAACTGATTCGTCCTGAAAGTTGTTCTTTGGCCTCTCACTGGTGCTCACAATAAATAATTAGGTAGATAGATCGATGGATGGATAGATAGATAAATAGATAGCCCTCCAAACCCAGCATGAACTTTTTTTTAAGTTCATCCCGGAGGAAGGGCTAAGGGTGCCTTTGAGTTGACACAGGATCTTTATACTGCAATAAAGAGCTGGATAAGCCAAGACTGTTGAGTCTTGACATAAGCCTGGGGAACAATCTCTTAAGTTAACTCTTTCAACCTTTCTAAACAGCATGGAGATATGCTTAATTGTGAGAGTTTTACTCACTTCATGAGTGATATTAGAAATTAAAGTGGACCATTTTCAGCCTGTAGGGTACCAGGAGAGTCAAGAAAAGAACAATCTGTTCTGTAAGGACAGGATTTACCCCTGAGGTGCTTTCTGATTCAATGGGAAATGACTTAATTCAGCAAAGGTATTAAAGGCACCTAGGGTTGCCGGGGAACACTGAGGTAGATTTTTCCCTTTGTAAAGAGATTTTGTTAGAAGAGTTTTATTAATATCACAAAATAGCATGGTAGGGTCCTTAAAGAGAGTCCAGGCCCTAATACCACAGACAGGTGGTGCGGTAGAGGCTCTGAGGAGCAGAGGGGGAGGTCTCCTTCTTATAAGTGAACTAAGCCACTTCAGGGTCAGAAGTGGGGAACCTTCTATGCGTGACGTATGCAGAAGCTCTGCAAAGAGGCCATACAATCGGGATCTGAACAAGCCAGCTGGGTCAGTCTGGCGATGTCTTCTAGTAAGCTCTGGAGCTGGTCTAAGAAGAGTCAAGCACTCCTTGGTTCTGCTACCTGAGACCCCGTGCGAGGCCCTCAAGTCTTGAGAGTTCCCAGGACATGACCGGGCACACAGTGGATAGGGCTGCAGGATCAGAGAGCCACAGTGACCTGAAGCAAAAGAGCCAGCCCCGTGCTGCCAGCGCTAGTGGCTTGAAGGATAAGTGACGGATCCTGAAATGACCCCAAGTTTGGGTTAAAACTCCCGGTGACTAGTTGTTGCTCATTAACATATAGAGGAAAGGGTTTGGCGCCATCGGGGAGAGGCAAGGCTGGGACAGACAGAGGTGCCCCTTGTTTCAGGTCTCAGCCTGCGTTATTGCAGAGAGAACAACGGGCCCTGAAGTGGACGGGTCTGGTTGTGTCACGTGATGCAGACTCACATGGTGTTTTGCTGAGGCGAAACTCGTGGGAGGACACGTGATGTTTGGCGAGAGTATAAATAGGGCTCAACTGACAGAGAAGGTGCGCTTGCGCGGCTAGCTTTGCAGGGCTCTGTTGGCCTTGCGTCTTCTCTGCTCTTCGCTTCACTGAGAGAGGCACAGCAGAGAACGCCTCCTGGCACCCCGGCTGCTCCTGGTTGCTCCGCTGTCTTGTGCCGATTTGCAGGGGTCTTCCTGCAGGTTTCAGGTGGCTCGTGCCCCTTCTGCTGACTCATGTTTGGTACGCTGACACTACAGAGCGGGACTGCTGGTATCCTGACAGACAGACTGGAATCACCCCAAAGAGCACATCCCCTTGTCCTATTTACCAACTTTTCTCCCCTACCTTTGGACGGTGGGCTAGAAGGGAGAGCAAAGCATCTGAGAACCCTTAGTAAAAGGAGGTTTTGAAAAACCCAAGCCTGCAGAGCTCTCTTCTAAGCCCCCTCAATGCAATCATGCTGAAAGACTGGAGGGGCCCTAAGGAGCTGTCTGTGCCCTTCCTGCAAGTCTCAGACTATTGAAACAACGGACCTTTCAAATTTGGGATTTCTCCAGGAGTGTCCTGCTGGAGAAGAAAAAGGCAAGGATCCTGACGCCAGCCAGAGTGGAATCTCTTCTGGGAAGAGATATTACACTGTTCTGACAAGATCTTAAGTAGCCCAGGGTAGCCTCAAATTTGCTGTATTGCCAAGAAAGGCCATGAGCCTCTGATCCTCCTATCTCCGCCATCCCAATGTTAGAATCATAGGTCCTTCATTCTAGCAACTAAACTACATCTCCAGCCATTAAAAAGCTAAGTTTTGAAGAGTCAACGTTCAGATCTGAAGTGGGCTACCAGATGAATGGGCTTTCATGGGTTAATCAATTATCTATGGGCCATGGATGGTGGTCCTAGCATTCAGGAAGCAAACACAGATGGGTCTCTGTGAATTTGAGGCCAGCTCGATCCACACAGCAAGTTCCAGGCTAGTGAAGGCTACACAATGAGACCCTCTCTCTGATAAAATAAGATAAAAATAAATCATCTCTTGAGAGCTGGAGAGATGGCTCAGAGGTTAAAAGTACTCGCTATTAAACAAGGCAGTGGTATCACACGCCTTTAATCCCAGCACTTGGGAGGCAGAGGCAGGTGGGTCTCTGAGTTAGAGGCCAATCTGGTCTACAGAGCAAGTTCCACACTAAGAGAGCATGTCTTGCCGAGCGGTGGTGGCTCACGCCTTTAATCCCAGCACTTGGGAGGCAAAGGCAGGCGGATTTCTGAGTTCGAGGCCAGCCTGGTCTACAGAGTGAGTTCCAGGACAGCCAGGGCTACACAGAGAAATCCTGTCTTGAAAGAGAGAGAGAGAGAGAGAGAGAGAGAGAGAGAGAGAATGTCTGGGAAAAAAATCACTTGCTGCTCTTACAAAGGTTAGCTCCCAGCAGCCACATGGCAGCTTGTGACCTGTAACTCCAGTTTCAAGGGATCTGACACCCCTCACTGGTCTGCAGAGATGCCTGTCTCTCTGGGGTGCTGGGGCCTGAACTCCCTCAGAACCCTGCCATGCCATTGCCTGTCTGTCTGTCTGTCTGCCATGTTAACAACTCCTATAAACTTGTTAGTGCCTGGCAATTCATCTCACCCAAACCTAACAGCTAGGATGATGTGGAGGTTTTTCCAGGTTAGGCTAAAAGCCACTGTGAGCCCCTTGAATCCCTTAAGAACAGTGGATGTATTCAGGCCAGCCCATCTGAGTCTGGATTTTATTTTAGCTTTGTCTGATATGGGAAAGAAACATGTGCCCCGATGAAGCCAAGGTCCCTATAAGCCACCTTGCAAAGTGGAATGGTGTTCTCTGGGGGGACGAAGGTGGCTTTTCATTGTCCCTATATAACGTTGTCGAGTAAATTTGTAAGGGAGGATAGGCATCTAGGTGCCGTGGGTTCAATGGAAATGGCCCCCACAGGCTCTCATGTGTGGTACTTGTGACAGTTGAACTCTCCGTAAGGAAGCCCCCACCCCCACACTGCATCAATTATCCAGGCTATGGATTCAGTTGTAGCCCCAGAAATGGACTATTTCATCTAAAGCAAATTTGGGTTTTCCAAGCTCTTCCTTGGACGCTATAAGGATCCTATAAGATACTCTAAGGCGAAGAGGCTAGTATCACCATCCTGTCACCTGTAAACTCAGAAAAGCGGCATGAATTCCTGCGGTTGGAAAGAGGAGATGACGTCTAAACTCAGCTCTCTGCCTCCCTCCTGGGGCACACTGCCTACTAAGAAATAAGATTGTGTGAGTCTAAGAAGAATCTAAAACTGGGAGTTGTGCTCTACTTGCAACAGAGGTAACACAGAAAATGATTGCAATTGTAACTTAGGAGCAAGCTACTGAGGGTTCTATTGTGTGTCTGGTCTCTGTTCTTTCCTTGTATGAGGAATGCTCAGCTTACCGGACAGAAAAGACAGTGGTTAATACAGTCCAGGGTCCAGCCTTTCTCAATGGTAATGCTGAGCTCTGGCCACAAGGTGGCACTGTTGCCTCTGTTACCTTTCCAAGTCACTAAAGCTTTTTTTTCAAAATACCAAGTTGGGCAAGGACAGAAAGACTCAGATTTTAAAAACAGAAAGAAAGAAAGACAGTCTTGGTACTACAGCCCCCCCAAACAAACCCTCCTCACCATCCCAAAAGTACTGAAGTTAGATGGCTCAGGTCATAAAAAAAAAAAAAAAAAAAAAAACACTTGTCTCATAAGTTGACAAGCTGAATTCAGTCTCTGAAACCCACATTGGAAAGAATCAACTCCATAGAGCTATCTCCTGCCCTACACACACACACACACACACACACACACACACACACACACACACACAGCCTTATATTTAATATGCCTTAAACGGCTCAATGACTGGACACTTCCAAACCTCCCCACGGGTAACACACTCTCCCCTCCAATATTCCTGAATTATTACTACTAAAACCTATACTCCATCTTGGCCACCCCAGACCCAAGCCTGCAGCCCTCCTGGGCCATGATTTCCGACTCTTACATGTTGGCAGTCTCTCTGTCCTGTACTTCTCAGGCCTGATCTTCCCACATGATGGCTCTTCTTTCTCCCTTGGTCCTCTTGCTCAAGAATCTTAAAGTCTGTCTCCCTGCCCAGCCATTGGCCGGTGGCAACTTTATTTACCAATCGAAACCAACTGGGGACAGGGACCTTCAGCACCTAACCTGCGGGATTCTCATGCAATCAACCTAATACAAGTCTTAAACCAAATCCACAACACCACCTGCCATTTTGTTGACTGTCTGTCAATACCTGCTTCCCCAGGCAAGGATCCCAGAGAGGGTCTGGATGAGGACTAGGACTCTGCCTCCAGTTACATGAGCAGACCACATGACTTCTGTCATGTGCTTATACAAAGCCTATAAAAACATGTCTGCTGCTTCCTCAGCAGGAATCCAGCCCTGGAGGAAACAGCTTGAGTTCCTGAGACAGGACGGCCAGGCGAGGCTGTGGAACTTGTCCATTTTCAAGGGTGAATGTATAGCACATTTTGGTTGCATGGGTGCATTTTAACCCCTGAGCACTGTGCCCTCTCCTTCCCACTGTGGAGAGCATGTCTTCCATGCACTAAAGCATCTCTAAGCTCCATCAGGAGGGAAGGGGACCGATAGAGGTTATCCTGCTTGTTTTGGGGTTTGCATTTATTTCTCTGTTTGGTGTGGGACGGTGTCCATAAGCCAGGACACGCCTGTGGACGTCAGAGGACAACCTTGCAGAGTCTGTTCTCTTGGGTCCCCGGGATTGAGCGCACTCATCGGGTTTGGTAGCACATGCTCTATCCACTGAGCCATCTTGTCAGCCCTTACAGTGGTTCTTACATAGAGAGCTACTAAACCAGACAAGGAAAGAGCGATCAGGGTCCTGATGACGAGTGCACAAAACAGCTCCAAGATGCATCCCCAAACCAGCCCTGATGCAGGGGTGGGGGAACCACTGAAGACCAAGCTGCACATCTGCTACTTATGAGCAGAGGGCCCAGGGGCAGCCTGCGCGCACTCTTTGGCTGGTGGCTCGGTCTCTGGGAGCACCCAAGGGTCCAGGCGACTTCTTGACTCCTTTTATTTAGAATTCCGAAATTCCTCTTAAGGAAGAGCTAAGTTCCTCCTTACCCTTCAGTGTGGGAAAAACATCATTGATATATGTAATTCAATGGCAAACAGACTGAAAAAAAAACTCTAACTTCTGTGTATTTAGTTTTTGTTCTTTTCTGTTTTGAGAAGTTAATAAACTGTTTCCCTTGCAATTATATTCAATTTAAAAAAAAAAAACAAGTTTAAGAAAACCTTAAGTGTTGGGGGGGGGATGTGGCTATTTCCAGAGTCATGAAGAGGCGTGGATGTAAATGACTTAGATGTGGGAACAAGCGTCCCAGCTGGTGATTCTGGACCTTGTGCATTATGAACACTTGGGCTAGTTGTGTCCTCAGTCATGGACACACAGGGAAGTTCTTCAAAAGTGGCTCCTGGGTCAAGGGGAAATCGCTGTTCAGAAGTGACTCTGATAGCCTCTTTGCTTGAGGGAGCAAACCTCTAGATCGGATCTGAAGGAAGAGGGTGTCGGGTAAGCTGCCTGGCCTGGGTGCTGAGACTCAGTTCCTCTGCAAAGGCAGCAAGTGCCCTTAGCTCCCGAGCAATCTCTCTAGTCCCCTACCTAAGCCAGCAGCTCTCCTCACACACGGGGGAGCAGAGGGCACCAGCTTGGGTGTGGAGATGGTGGAGTAAAGAAAGGGCCCACGGGGTGCAGCAATTTTCTCAGATTTTCTCAGCTTTGGCTCAAGAAGCTAAGCTTGGAGTCTCCACGGATCAGAGCTGCATTAGCGCGATGTGACCAGAAGGTGGCGCTAAGGGCATAGGCGATTCAAAGCAGAAGCGTCTCCTTGGGCTGCTATTCAGTAACTGACAAGTTACGAGGTGCAAAAACCTACGAGATGTTCTCTTATCCTCTAGCTCCGAGTCTGAGCACCACATTAGCATGAGGGAAAAAGAGGAGGAGAACTGAAATATCCTCCTTGAAGAAACTGAAAGATAAACACAGCTTGTGCCTGTACTCTGAGGATTTCTGTAGGTTCAAAACTAGCCAGAGCGGTGGAACGTTCTATCCCATCCATTGCAAAACAGAAGGAATCTCGGTGGAGACCTGGCAGCTCCGAGCGCTGCCTTCCTGCCACATGCAAATGCTTCAGGAAACATCAGTTATTTTTACTAGGAAGCTGGAGAGGAAGGGCGGAGAGCCAGCTTCCTGTGGGCCTGCCTGACCCTGGCGTCTAAGGCCAAGCGTTCTAGCATGTCGAGGAGGCGTGCTTCTTACCACCCCAGCCCACCCCAGCTGGTCCACTGCCTCTTCCCTTGCTGTAGTGGACGTGGCCTGTGGCTGGAGCAGGAACAGGACACTAGGAAAGACACAAGTGTCTTGGGAAGGGACAAGGAGGTGCTAGCGACCCTATACTAAACAACGTCAGGAGCCCTGGCCAATCAGGGTTAGCTCTAAGGAAAGGACACCGGGCTGCCGGAAGCCCACTTCACTCCAGTCTGGGTTTCTCTGCCAAAGCGGGGTCGGATGAAATTCTGCAGGAAATCCTACTGCAGGTTCCTCATAGCCTCGGACTCGGGGCTGCTGCTGCAGGGGGATGACGCTTCAGGGGTTTACCTCAGCACCTACAGTCTCTTTTAAGAACAGCTGGAAAGCAGGGCGGTGGTGGCACATGCCTATTATCCCAGCACTTGGGAGGCAGAGGCAGGTGGATTTCTGAGTTCGAGGCCAGCCTGGTCTACAGAGTGAGTTCCAGGACAGCTAGAGCTACACAGAGAAACCCTGTCTCGAAAAACCAAAAAAAAAAAAAAAAAAAAAAAAAAAAACAGCTGGGGTTTGTTATCTGTCTCCTGTGGCCCAGGGATGTAGAAGGACTGTATAGTCCTTATCCTGCAGGTCACAGGTCTCAGTCCTAAAGAACCAAGGAACCTCTTTCTCCTCAGTTCTGCAGAGAAGTCCTGAATGTCACAACGGCATGCTGTGCCTGATCTGTCGCTTCCTACTCGTGAGGGTTCCAGGTGAGGTACTTGATTGCTTTAAGCCTTGGTTTCTTTGTCTGTAAGATGGGTATGATCCCACCTTCTAAAAGTTGGTGAGGCCAGATGAGCTCGTGCAGATAAAGCTGTAGCTGTACAACATTATAGGTACGAGAATATACTCCAGTCCTTTCCCTGGGCAGCTCCTCTTATACAAAAGTATCTGGGGGGGACATGTATGCCTGTGCTCAGGGAGCAAATTGTATACATCTTCTATTCTAGTTTACTTTCTATTGATGTGATAAAGGCTATAACTAAAAGCAAATGGGGGGCAGGGAGGCGGGCGGCAGTGGTGGCGCACACCTTTAATCCCAGCACTTGGGAGGCAGAGGCAGGCAGATTTCTGAGTTCGAGGCCAGCCTGGTCTACAGAGTGAGTTCCAGGATAGCCAGGGCTATACAGAGAAACTCTGTCTCAGAAAAAAAATAAATAAAGTAAGGCTCTAGGCCTGTTTTAAAAAAAATTGGGGGGAGGGCTGGAGTGATGTTTAGGGGTTAAGAGCAGTGTCTCCTCATCCAGAGTCCCCATGAACTACATGGTGGCTCATAACCATCTATAGTGTGATTGGACGCCTCTTCTGGCATGAGGCTCATACATAAAATAAAATAAATCTAAAAGCAAACTGGAAAGGAAATATTTTTCTCACCTTAAAACTTCCAGGTCCTACTCCGTCACTGAGAAAAGTCAGGGCAGGAGCTGAAAGCAGGAACGAGAAGGTGAGAACTGAGGCAGAGGCCGTGGCGGTCTGCTTACTAACTCACTCCTGTGGTGTGCTCAGCCCGCTTCCTTATATGGCCCAGGACCACCTGCCCAGGGACGGCCTGGCCGACATGGGCTGAGCCCTCTCAAATCAATCCCAAGTCAAGAAAATAACCCGCAGGTTTGCCTGTAGGCCACTCTGAAGGAAGCATTTTCTCAGTTGAAGTTGTTTCTTCCCACTGGCCTGAGTCAAGTTGTGAAAACAAACAAAACTAACCCCTATCTGGGGCTGTGTACATATGTGCACTGTCTACACATCAGAAGAACTCTTTGCATCTTCCAGGGGCACAGCGAGTTTTCCACCTTCTGTGTTACAGACACTGCTTTCTTTCTGCTCCCCTTCTAAGAAGATGTGTTCAGCCAGTGTCGGTGCCCATATGACAGGCTACATGTGAAGTCGGCCATGTGAGAGCCTAAGGTGACTGGGATGGCTATTCTTGGTTGACCACATCTGGAATTAACTAAAACCCAAGTGTCTGAGCACACCAGTGAGGGATATTTTTCTTTTCTTCTTCTTCTTCTTCTTCTTCTTCTTCTTCTTCTTCTTCTTCTTCTTCTTCTTCTTCTTCTAAGAGTGTATATATATATATATATATATATATATATATATGTTGTGAGCCCCCATGTGGTTGCTGGGAATTGAACTCAGGACCTCTGGAAGAGCAGTCAGTGCTCTTAACTACTGAACCATCTCACCAGCCCGAGGGATATTTTTTTTAATTCAACCAATTGCATTGGGAAGACCCACCCTAAATCCAGATTTTATTTCATTTTATCTTTTTTTTTTTTTTTTTTTTTTTGAGGACGGAAGACCCATTTTAAATCTGGGCCAACCCTTCTGCTGGTAGACTATGTAAAGGACGTGGAAAGAGAAACCTTTTGATCATTGCCTGCTTGTTCTTGCCTTGCTAGTAAGTCCATCCCTTCGCCAGCAATAGAGCCTGTTTCTTCAGGATTGCAGTGCATGCTGAAGACCAGCTGAGACATCGGGCTCCTGGACTGAACAGCCCCTGGATCCTAAGACTTTCTGTCGGATGGCAGCGATCGCTGGATTAGCAGGAGCACAGACTTAAGCCAGTCTAAGTCCCTTGTTTCTATAGAGAGATTCATTCTATCACTCTGTTCCTCTAGGGAACCCTGACTAATTCAGTAGCCTACACCAAAGGTACAAATGCAGGTATCTCTTGGTTGGTACTGAGTTCTAAAACCACCTGTGACCATAGTGTGTCACTCCAGAAGTCTCCTCCATGTGACAGCAGGCCTTTGTGCTCAGCTCAGACACGCCTTCCTCTGCAAAGTGAAATTTATCAACTGGACTTGAAGCATGTAATGCCAGTGTTTAAGAAGCTAAGGCAGGGGGCTTCTCGTGAGTTTCATGCTAGCCTGAGCTATGTAGTGAGTAACAGACTAGTCTGAATTACAGAGCGGAAAAACTCTGTCTCAAAAACAAATCTTTAAGCCAGGCGTGATGGTGCACACCTTTAATTCCACCACTCAAGGGTCGGAGGCAGGTGGATTTCTGTGAGTCTGAAGTCAGTCTGGTCTACATAGCAAGCTCCAAGCTAGCTACAGCTATATAGTGAGACCCTATCTCAAAACAAACAAACAAACAAACAAACAAAACCTAAAGCAAAACAAACAAAAAAACAGCAAACCGTGAATGTTGTAAACTATACTGCTGCCTGTCATTTTGTCATCTGCGTTGGAGATCGGCCATCTTGGTGTCATACAAAGGAACACAGGAGCAAAGCGAAACCAATTTTAACAAGGCAAGTCCTCTTTTTGCAAAAAGGTTGCACTAGTTACTTCAGTTAGGCTAGTTAACTCTCTCACTAAAATGGCTACATTTTTTATTCCTGCCAGGGTTGGTGACTGTCTCATTCTATTGATGGGAGTCAGACATCCCAGTCTGCTGTGACCGTTAACTGGTACAGAGGGAGAGAAAAAAAAAAGTTAACTGTCTTTGATAAGAAAGAAAGAAACAGGCCAGGCAGTGGTGGCGCACGCCTGTAATCCCAGCACTTGGGAGGCAGAGGCAGGTGGATTTCTGAGTTCGAGGCCAGTCTGGTCTACAGAGTGAGTTCCAGGACAGCCAGGACTGCACAGAGAAACCCTGTCTCAAAAACAAATAAAAAAAAGAAAAGAAAAGAAAAGAAAAGAAAAGAAAAGAAAAGAAAAGAAAAGAAAAGAAAGGAAAAGAAAAGAAAGAAAAAAAGAAAAGAAAAAGAAAAAGAAAAAAGAAAGAAACAAAGAAGCAAAGAAAGAAACAAAGACAAAGAAAGAAACAAAGAAAGTAACAAAGGAAACAAAGAAACAAAGAAAGAAATAAAGAAACAAAGAAAGGTTTCTCACAGCTAGCACCCTCCAAACAAGAGGAGTGTCCACAAGGACACAGGCCCTTGCAGACCCATGATTTGGAGAATTCCTTACCAGTGACTGTGTCCACCCCAGGACGGCATCCAAGGCACACAGCTCTGGTCTCTGCCCACTTGGCCTCAGTACCCCGTGCTCCCTTCCTCCCTCACCCAGCTGCAGGCTCACACAGGCCCCTTGCTGCTCTTCATGCACAGTAGGCCATCACAACCCTGCCTCCTCGGCCTCACAGTCCTCTCCACATGTCCATCCGGGCTACCGTGAAGGCCCCTTTCCTGAACAAGAGAAGCCAGAAACCAGTGAGCACATTTGCATCTTTCCATAAAGTCAGATTTTACTAAAAAACAATAAATTCACAAGGAGCAGTAGTTTGAATGGCAGACACTTTCACCTGCTTTAATCTTTCCAGGTGAATGCTTAATTCCCAATATTAGTTTTCACTGCACACAGCACACAGCAAATACATCTGTTTGACTTTCTGTGTGTGTGTGGTTTGGAAAATGAATAAAAGTCACACACACACACACACACACACACACACACGCCAGGCGGTGGTGGCACACGCCTTTAATCCCAGCACTTGGGAGGCAGAGGCAGGTGGATTTCTGAGTTCGAGGCCAGTCTGGTCTACAGAGTGAGTTCCAGGACAGCCAGGGCTACACAGAGAAACCCTGTCTCAGAAGAAAAAAAAAATTACACACACACACACACACACACACACACACACACACCACGTATGCATGCACACATGCACACACACACACACACGCACACACATATACACATATGCACACTCTAGATCCCTACAGCTGAGGATCCCCTAAAAGTTCTCCTGAGGGTAATAGTACAGTAAGGGCTGCAGATTTCAACAGTTTCTGAAGTAGGCTGATTGAAATGCAAACAGAGTCTGTACTGATAGGACAGCAAATTCCAACAAGCCAGAAGGAAGAAACTGTTGCTGTGGATTCAGGCAGCAGGAGAGGCAGGCTTGACAGTAAAGACAGCCTCAGCTGCAGGGACCAAGCTGAGATGAGGCCCCAGTGATGGTTTTCTGCCTGTCGGTCCCCCACACACATCTGTTGTCAGGGTTCAGGAGAGATTCACACCATCCTCCGGCTGGTGTCTGATAAGTTTCCCAGCTTCCTCTCCCTCGTGGGGCTTGATGTGTGCCCGTGCGCCCCGGCAATCCTAGCTCGCCCTGCTCACTGTATGGGTGGCACCCTCTCAGTCACAAGTCAGTTATCAGCCTATGCTGTGTGAGTGGTGCCGGACAACACTGTTTGTGGGTCCGCCCTCAGAATGGAGTTAAAGGTTTACTTGTCAAATGGGCAGGGCCCAGCCTGAAAACTCATTGTTTGGACATAATATAAAGTGAGTACACAGGGCACTGGGAGGGCCCAGTGTGCTCTCAGCAGCGCTGGCTGTTTGAGCCCTTCCTACTGTGAGGAGTAGCCTTTCTCTGCAGTCCCCATAGTTCCTGTGGGGAACAGCAATGAGCACACCTCTAGTAGACCCTCCCCCCTCCTGACACACACTCCTCTCCTGGGAAGACTGAGATCTCTCTATGGGTGGGCTCCCCCCAAACGCTACTAAGTCACTTAGGATGGCGGACGTAGCTCCTTTCTGTGGGAAACCAGCCGACCTGCACATAAGATCCTCTGCGCTTGGCTCATGGAAGGGGCCTCCTATTTGCCCAGGAGGACTCTGGGAAAAGAGCAGGTGGATTGTTTCTATACCTGCCTGTCATTTCTCTGTCTGACTCACAAAGCCTTTAGTCACACCCCTGCCTTTACCAGGTAGACACACAGTACCTGTCTGGGGCTTGTATCAGTCTCTCAATGTGTTATAGATACATTTGGGTGAAGGTGTTTGGGGTTTTGTGGGGTTGGGTTTTGTTTGTTTGTTTTCTGTTTTTTCGGGGGGGGGGGTGGTTTTGTTCTGTCATTTTCAAGCAAAGATCTTTAAGAATGCTGGCCACAGCAAAGATATGAGCTCAGAGAGTTAGAGGCCCACCAGACAACAAAAGCCCCTACTCTTAAAGGTTTCCAAGGAAAAAAGCAGTGGGTGTTTTGTACCATAAGGGAGCATCGGGTTTAGCTAACGTGTGACCTGTGTTACCCAGCATTCATAAAAGGACTCATGGAGATGCTAGACAGGGGATCAGGACAGGTTCGTGTGTGACCAAACCGCACTGGCCCCTGCTTGCCCATGTGGTCTCAGTCTGAGGCTCCACCAGGCACAGTGATTCAGGCTGACCTTTTGGATAAGAGATTTTAGAAGAGTTATTAGCACAAAAAAAGGGCAGCATGGCGGAGGAGATCAGGCCCATGAGGCAGAGTGGGATCCCCTCTGACAGGCTGCAGAAGAGGGTGGGGTTTCTGTACCTCGAAGTTGATGAGTCCATAGAACGGCTTACAGTTAGACTGTCTCTGCATCCTCAGTGGCAAAGGTAAAGGAGAAGGTTTTACATAGAGACAGAGGGAGGAATCAATCAATGGTGACTCAGAGGCCTTGCTTAGTGGCACACAAGTGTCTCTTTAGAATATATTCATTTTGCCAGACTGTCCTGTTATACTACTAGGGCATGTTATCAACTTGAGTATTACCTCAGACCTAGTGAACTAATATTACTCACTAATTACTAATATTAATATTTTATTCAATTAGTCGCCATGGATACTTGGTCAAAGTACTTGCTACTACAAGATGACACAAGGGCTAATAAATTGCACTACCATACCGAGAGAAAGCCTAAGCAGCATGTGGAAGAGGACCAAGACCCACAGTTGACAGCCCCCCCCCAAAAAAAACTCCCAACAGAACCAATTATCAGCCCTGTGTACCAAAGCTTTAGCTCAAGACCCTTCCCTCTCCCATTGTCCCACCCCCCAACCCTGTGGTGTGTGTGTGTGAGACTGTGCATGTGTGTGTGTGACTGTGAGTGTGTGTGTGAGTGTGTGTGTGTGTGTGAGTGTGTGTGTGTGTGAGTGTGTGTGAGTGTGTGTGTGAGTGTGTGTGTGAGTGTGTGTGTGTGTGAGTGTGTGTGTGTGTGTGTGTGTGTGTGTGTGTGTGTTGGGGCTTTCTTTGTAGCCTGTGTATGTCTTTATCTCTTATACTGTTTCCTTCCTCAATTTCTTTGGTCAATAAAAGTTCTGTGTTTCATCTTTGAAAACATAATCTTTTAAAGCTGAGAAGGAAGCTGTCTTATTCCCTGTTCTGTTACTGTGAAGAGAAACCACGACCAAGGCAACTCGGATGAAAGAGACCATTTAATCGGGGACTTGCTTGCAGCTTCGGAGGTGTAGTCCAGTGTCATCACGGTGGGAGCATGGTGGCGTGTGTGTGGGCTAGAGCAGTAGCCGAGAGCTGCATCCTCATCCACAGGCTGACGGAGAGAACCTAGGCCTGCCACAGGCTTTTGAAACTTCAGAGTTTACCCCAATCACCCACTTCCTCCAGCAAGGCCACACCTCCTAATCCTGCTAACCCTTTCAAATAGCGCCACTCCCCAGTGACTAGGCATCTGAGCCTATGGAGAGCATTCTTACTCAAACCACCACACAAGTCTGGTTTCTTGGGGCCCATTGTTTTAATAGTTTGATGGTCAGATGGGGGACACAGATGTCTCCTTAGAATATATTCATTTCTGCCAGGATGCTTACCGTTAATTAGAGGTGATGCACCATGCACCCTTGTGTGTTTCTATGTCTGTGTCTTTATCTGTGTCTGTGCCTGCTGAAGAAAGAGTCTAAGTCATCACTAGCTTGATCCCAGAAATGCCTCTTTCCTTGATCTAACTCTATGGACCAGAAAAATCCCAACTAGGGAAAATTTCAACATCAGGAAATGCTGCTAAAATCCCTTCCTGAGGTACATATAAACACACTGAAACTTCCACTTACGGTCTCATAACAGACCAAGGAACAATAGCACTACAGTTTGCTCAGGGCAAACGATGAGTTTATTAGGCTTATTGAGAGCAGTAGATGGAGGGTCACAGGCAGAAGCATAGGTTACCTACCGCAAACACACTGGAAGGTCTGCACAGCTAGAACAATCGATGGCTTCCCCACAGCTACATAGAGGGAGTCCCCTCCCCTCGTGCACCCCTTTGGGCATATTCTAGCCCCTCCCAGATATGCTGAGGCCACACCCAGTTTAAGCAGAAGTGCATATTACTTACTGAGAGGGATGACTGGATACTCAGGCGAGCGTCCCACCAACCTTCCCGCCCCCTCCTAAAAAGGAAAGTCAAACAGCCAACAAGCCAGGCGGTGATGACCGTTGGTGAACATCCTTAGTTGGACTCCTGAAGACAGCGATGCTTTGGCTTAGCAGATAGTCCATCTGCCAGGCATTGTCTGGGGACCCTTTTCATTTTTGTCACCCTTGGGGGTTGGGGGCTGGCTTGAATCTAGTGGAGCAGAGCAAGGCTCTAACAAAGCACCCTACAGTTCCCACAGTGGGCGCACACACCAGAGTATTAGCAGGTACAAAGCAACAGTGCTCCAGTTGAGAAACTACTGGAGATCATGCTGGAAAGCTGCAGTGAGTTAGAGGATCTAGAAACTGGTAGGCGATCTCTGTGGAGTGCCTTTCCCAGTATCTGCTTCTCCACCTATGTTGAATGGTTTTTATAAGTCGCTCCTGTCGATCATGAGAAGTTGTAGTGAAAGGATGAGGGCTACAGGCTGGGAAGGTCCCTAGCGTCCTTCCCCGCCTCGCCTCCTGAGGAGAAGCTGAGGCAAGGGCGGACACCGCTGGGTCAGCAAGGTCACTGTGGCGGATGCGCCAGGGGGCCCCATAACGGGAAATACATATGTGACGCTGTGCATAACCCTGGCGTGATCCTGTGCGTGGCGGCCACGTAAGCGGAAATGGCTTAACTAGTTTATCCGGCTTCTATAGGAAACTGATTGGTTCTCAGAGAGCACAGACTCAGATAATTTAAACGGATTGGCTTGGAAGCTATGGAGTGGCTTGTGTTAGGCGGGCTTTGCTGTAAATCTATAAAAGCAGTCCTGTTTCTGCACCCGGTGTTCACTGTCATCTACCCCGTGTGGGGAATGGCCGTGACTCCAGAGCTCTGGAATAAGAATCCTCCTTCTATTTGCATCAAGACTGTTTCTCGTGAGTGATTGGGATGACCGCTTCCAAGGCGTGGGGCGCTGGGGTGCCCCCATTTTTCTTTTGGGTCTTACAGTAGCTTAAACAATATGGCTAATAAAAATGCCAAAGAGGGCTAGAGGTGTAAAACAGTGATAATGTTACCTACCCAGCATGAGGGCCCAGAGACTCACCTAGGGTACCACGTGTTACTGGGAAATCAGGGTCTCTTTGTAGGGTTCAGTCTTGTTAATAAAAGAATTTAAGAATAGACTTAAAAGAAAGTGTAAGGATGATTTTACTGGAGTTAAAAAAAAAACAAAAACAAAAACAAAAAACAAACAAACAAAAAAAAAAACAAGAAACAACCTGAGGGGTGGAGGGGAGGTGAACCTTGAGGGGTAAATCTTGGCCGCTTACCAGAAGAGGAAGATGGAGAAAAGGAAGAGAGAAAGCTTGGCTATTTGTAACAGCAACAAGGCAGAAGGGGGCGGGAATAACTTCACAGAGGAAGAGCCGGTCAGAGTGTCCGGAGGAAGAGAATGACCAAGCTTTGGCAAGTATTCAAAAGAAGGAAGAAAAGAAAAGAAGGAAACGTGATTCATGAAAGCAGTGGCCTTGGCTGAGTCACAGTTTCTGTCCTTAACTGACTGTGCCAGGGACTAATGCAGAGAAGGTACCCTATCCTAGTCAAGGGATCATTACCTCATGAAGAGAAGATATGCAGTCTCAGTCAAGGGATCATTACCTCATGAAGACAGAACTGTTCCTTCTTTCTCTTTACCATGGTATTGGTGAATCTGCCTTGCTAAGGGGCATCCCCTTTGCCAGGCAACTGCCTGGCCTACCTGGACTCTTACCTTTTGAGTTGCTTGCCATGTTAGGACTCCACCCAGGGCGGATGACCAGAAGAAATACCTTTGATGTGCCTCCAAGGCTATCACAACATTCTCCCCTCTCCAGAGTTAACTCTAAATTCATTTCAGGAATGGGCTGAAATTGGGAAGTAGTGGAACCCATTTCACCATGAATATCTAGAGGACTATTTTAAAGTGGTTCTCTAGAAAGGATTAGTGTCTGGACTGGAGCTTCAGTCCCATGGTCACTAGGGACCCAGGCAGGGCTGCTCCCTGAAGAGAACTCCCTGACATCCTGGCTGGAGAACCACAGAGATCAGAACTGCTGCTCTTGGGGCCCCTCCCCAGGCCTTCCTAACTGGCTTCAGTCCCTCTCTCGTGGATGCGCTCAATCCATAGAACTGCAGGAGAAAAAGAAATGAGAGAGAGGGAGAGGGAGAGAGGGGGAGAGAGGTGGAGAGAGAGGGGGAGAGAGAAAGAGGGAGAGAGGGAAAGGGAGAGAGAGGGGGGAGAGAGAGAGAAAGGGAGAGAGAGGGAGAGGGAGAGAGAGAGAAAGAGGGAAAGAGAGATAGAGGAAGAGAGAGAGAGGGAGAGAGAGAGGGAGAGAGAGGGAGGGAGGGAGAGAGAGAGAAGCAGCAAACACATCAAGATTTTTCTTGAGCTAAAGAAAAAAAGTAAGTCTTTGTGTTTTAACAGAGACACTTGTGTCTGTGCCCTTTGGCTACAGGTCACTGAGACAATGGGCAACAAGACACTGGACTTTCCCCAGGAAACTGTCAGGCCTTACAGGAGAGGCTGGAGCCGACACAATGCTAAGGTGTGGGACCACACCTTAACAGGACTGCTTATTTATACACACCTCATCTTTCTTTAAAATTTTTATCATATTTTCTGGCCTGGGTGTTTTGCCTGCATGTGTGTTTTTGCACCACTTGTGTGCCTAGTACACTGGGAGGCCATAATAAGGTGTCAGAGTCTCTGGAACTAGAGTTACAGTTGGGACCCCCCCCCCATATGGGTGCTGGTAATTAAACTGGGGCTCTCTGGCAGAACAGAGTTCTTAATCACTGAGCCATCTTTCCAGCCCCTTCCTTTCTATTTAACCCTAAGCCTGAGGGCCACGGCTGGAGAGATAGCAGTGGTTAGAGTTTAGTGTCTGCTCTGCGGGCAGAAGGGTTAGTGGGTCATGTTCCAGGCCCGTAGCCCCAGCACTGGGGAAGAAAAGACAGATGGGAGGATATTGCTCTGTTGGAAAAGTTATGAGCTCCAGGCTCAGTGAGATAACCCTGCCCCAAAGGGACTAAGCCCTCCTCTGGCCTATGCTGGGTCCTGCACTGCTTCAGGGATGGACCCAAGTGGGGCAGTGAAGGAATGAAGAAAGGACAGACACACAGACACGTGGATTGAAAAGCTGGGATCCTGTGGGCCGTGCTCTTTGATGGAGGTGCAACAATGGTAGCCCAGAAACTCAGCGTGCTTGTTTTACCGCCCGAATCACAAGGAGCAAGGTTTAGCTTATGTCAGTAGAAGGTCTCTGTAGGAGAACAGTCTGGCTGCAGTCATCCCAGAGGAGGAAGCTGTGGTTGACAGTTTCTGCACACACTGTCAATATTCTCACTCAGACCAGCGGAAGGCTCTGCCACTATCTCTTGGTGTCTCACCCTGGGAAATTCTTTTGCCACTCCTAAGGGGCTGAGGCTTTGGGGTTCTTGACATGGCTGTTCCCATGACAACAATACACATTCATTTGACTTCCCCAGTCTTCCCAAGCCTGTAACAACCAACCAAGCAAAGAAACAACCAACCAACCAACCAACCAGCCAACCAACCAACCAACCAATCAACCAACCAAAGAAATAACCAACCAACCAACCAACCAACCAACCAACCAACCAACCAACCAACTAAAGAAACAACCAACCAAACAACCAACCAACCAACCAACCAAAAATCCCTACCTACACCCCAAAGGAGGACTTGGATGGAGTATTCGGTGTGTGAGTGTGAGAGAGAGTGTGTGTGTGTGTGTGTGTGTGTGTGTGTGTGTGTGTGTTAGGGATGGGGAAGTCACTGTGCTCTCATTTAATAACTCTTCTCTGCTTTTAGCTTACCGCTTGTTTCTTAATTAGCCTCCTGAACATGGTGGCTGAGCCTCGCTCGCTAAGGCTGACCAGGCCTAGGCTCTGACCCTCACAACTCCAGTAACAGTACAGAAGGGCTACTAGAGCCTGTGGCAGAGGGCTGGGCTCACCACACTGTAAGCCAAACCCCAACTTACTTTTCCCTCTGTAGTTGTGCTGGGGATTGAGCCCAGTGCCTGACCCATGTTAGGCACGCGTACTACCCCTGAGCTATGGCTCTTCGAAGTTTTAAGGGTGAGGCTTCTCTGAAAGAAAAAGTGTTCATCAGACAATTGCAGATGCTGACCCAAGGGGCTGAGTCCTAGATCAAGTTCCTCCGTTACTGGTAACAGAGTTAGTGCAAGCTGGGCAAATAGTTCTTCAGTGAGGTATATCCCTAGGGCCAGGATGTCTTGTTAAACAGAGAGGTTCTTGGGTAATAAAATTTGCCAAGGCTCAGCCCATCAGCAGAATAGATAACACAATCTGTCACCTTTGACCTTTCCGGTGAAAGACTTGATCTTCCCTCGCAGATGAGTTTTCCTGGAGACAGGACAGATGACCACGAGTTCCTTGATAGGAGTTCATCATTAGGCAGACATACTTCAGAGAAATGGCTTCTCTGAGACAGGAGGAGAATTAGCAGAGAGGCCTTGATCTAGAGCAGTGGTTCTTGGCCTTCCTAATGCTTGGCCACTAACACGCTTTAGTGACCCCCAAATATACAATAATTTTCATTGCTATTTCATAACTGTAATGTTGCTGCTGTCAATGTATCAACCTGCATGATATCAATCATAATGTAAGTAACTGATAGGATATCTGATATGTGACCCTGAAAGGGCCATTTGGCCCCCAAAGGAGTTGCAACTCAGAAGTTGAGAACCACTGATCTAAAGACTCCAACACGCCTGTCACAGGCTATATAGCTTTGCATATAGTTTTCTGAGCACCAAGCAAGCTGGTTAGTACAGTGTGTAGTTGAAGCACAACTATAGTCTTGATGTCTACACATTCCTGTGATTACAGCAGAAACCCAGAGTCCAGGAAGACATACTGCTGGCCAGCAGCATCTTCAGTCTGTTTAGCATTGGAAATCAGACTGATCCATCGGCAGGGAGGCAATATCCCAAGTGCAGTTCTATTTTGAAAACATCGAGGACAAATACAGCCCAAGAATGAGGGATGTGTCCATGATAGCCCATTATCTTTTTTTAATTTAAGATGTACTTTCATTATTTTTAATTATGTGTATTGGTGTGTGCCCACACATGACACAGGTGCTCACAGAGGCCAGAAACCTTGGATACCCCACAACCTGAAATTATGGCCAAGTGAGCTACCAGACATGGGTGCTGGGAACTGAACTCAGGTCCTCTGTTAGAACAGCACACTGCCCTTGCCTGCTGAGCCATCTCTCCAGCCTACATCATCTCCTCTTGCTTGTGCTAGCTCAAGTGTAGAAAGACATTCGATGTTTTCTCTCTCCTCATCTCTAAGGGAAGTTCAGGAAGTCAGTGAACATTGAATGTCCATCCTGATGCTTCTGACTTAGAAGCTAAGAATTGAAAGCAAATGGGTAGTAGCCAGAGATGTAGCTCAGCGGTAAAACGCGGACCTGGTGTGGAGAGAGCTTGGGTCGAGTCCCCATCTACACTTATCCACACTATCAGCAGCAGCAGTTCTAGATTGTTTGGTAGAGAATCAGATGTTATTCTGGAGGCTGGAGAGATGACTCAGTAGTTAGGAGTGTGTACTGTTTGGGATCCAAGTTTGGTTTCCAGCATGCATTCCCCAAAAGCTCCTAACTGCCTGTCATAACAGCTCCAGGGGATCCAGCATCTCTGGCCTCCAAGATTACCCAAACTCACATGCACATATAGCATAATTTAAGATAACATTTTAATTTAGTTATTTTTATGTATGTGGGTGTTTTGCCTGAATGTATGCATGTGCACCAAGTGTGTGGCTAGTGCCCAAGGAAGACATCGGATCTCCTGGAACCTGAACCGTACATGTGAGCAGGGCATGATGCATGATGCTGGGAATCAAACTGGGTTCTTTTCAAGAGCAAGTGCTACTAGCATCTGAGCCAGCTCTCCAGCTTCTGAAACATTTTTTGATATTTATTTTTTATTTATAGGAGTACACTGCAGCTGTCTTCAGACACACACTGGAAGTGTGCACTGGATCTCATCACAGATGGTTGTGAGCCACCATGTGGTTGCTGGGAATTGAACTCAGGACCTCTAGCAGAGTAGCCAGTGCTCTTAAGCGCTGAGCCATCTCTCCAGCCCAAACTTTTTTTTTTTTTTTAAGATTTAACATTTATTACTGATGAAAGTGATATTAGAGGATATGGCTGACGTAGAAACACTTTAGCAGTCACTGGCATGGTGGGCAACAACAGGCAGTTATCAACCACTTACTCTTCCCTCGTGGTCAATGTCTGACACAGCATTGAGCTTCCCAGAAAGTCACCGTCGCAGAGACAGGTGGAGGGAGCTGAGAGAGCTATGCCCTTCCAGATGCTACCTGTCTGAGGGGCAGCAAGGGAAACTACTTGCCCTTCTTGGCAGAGAAGATGAAGAAGTGATTTCTGCCACAGTGTTACATGTGGTTATTACAGAGTTTAGAACAAAACACAGTAGAGTCTAGAATTCAGATTCCATCTCACCATCTCATCCCACCCTCAATGTCCTGGGCTAGTATGGCCAGTCAGGCAGGCAAGGCTGGTCCACTGAGGAAGCTGTGGTTTAGAAGCTGCATGAAGCAATAAAGCAAGGGAGTTGCTTTAACATTCTCTCTCTCTCTCTCTCTCTCTCTCTCTCTCTCTCTCTCCCTCTCTCTCTCTCTCTCTCCCTCCCTCCCTCCCCCTCCCTCTCCCTCTCCCTCCCCCCTCTCTCTCCCTCCCTCTCCCCCTTCCTCCCTCCCTCCCTCCCTTCTTGTTCTTCACACTCAGCAAAGCAAAAGGGATTCTCTCAGAGGGGAATGCTGAACAAACACAAAGCACAAGGAATTCTAATTAGGAGAAAAATACCAAAATGTTGTAGCTATTCAGTGATGTTCCAACTCAGTGACCGAATGTTGTGTAACCTTGCCTTGAACTTTGACCCTCGAGCCTCAAAAATGCTGAAATTACAGGTGTGTATCGACAAGCCCAGCTTCGGCTGTTTTAGAGTCCAGAAAGGAGGGTGCTGTTTTGTGCTTTGGAAGACTAGTCTCTGTCCCCACCCCTTAAAACTAAGCCATGAAAGAAACTCTGGCAGAGAAGTTACTGGAAACACACAGGAACAGGGTTGGGGGAAGCCCCGCCCAGCTGATGAACAATAGCAATTCCACTGAGTACGACAAAGGAAATAACAAGCTGTGTTGATAACACTGGGCTCAGGGTGCCATGTACCAGCAAGGTCACACTCGCCACCTGGTCTGCCTCAGCCAATCCCACGTTGGACTTGATGGAGCAAGATGGTGTGGCCACCAGGGGAAAAGCCCAGAGGGAAGAGGAAGCTGCTGGTGTGCGAGCCCAGTGTTTCTCTTCCCTGTACTGAGTCATCTTTTGGTAAGGCACCAGGAGAACACCTGCCTGAGTTTCTGAAACATGGAAAACCCCAGAAGCCTGGACCCCTGATAGGCTTTATCTGGGGTAATTCCTCTCCCCACCTCTCCCCATGGCCATTTCTAACTCTAATGTGTTTAGATCCTTTCCTTTCTCCTTCTGAGAGGAGGCGCACAAGTGGTACAGGCCCACAGCTCAGTGCGGCGGCAACAAATCTACGAAGGGTTTGAACTCTGAAATCTGAAACTTTAAAAGTTTCCCAATTCGGCAGCTATAGCTAATTTGCATCCCTCTCCCCAACCCCCCACCAAGAATGTTTTCGCCAGTCAAGAATGGGAGCTGTGCCAGGCATGGCGGTGGGTGCCTTAAATCCCAGCATTCGGAAGGTACAGCCAGGTGGAGCTCTGTAAGTTCTAGGCCATCTCATCTACACAGTCAGTTCCATAACAGCCAGGGCTATGTAGAGAGACCCTGTCTCAAAAATCCAGAAGATGAAAGAGTGGAAGCTGGAGGCTGACTGTTAATACTGCATCATTCCCATGATGCACTGGGCAGCTTCCAGGAAGCTGGAACTTTAGAGAACTGACCGGAGTACCATCAAGGTATATGGAACCCAGAGTTTAATTCAGTTCAGCTTGCAAATCTCAGGCAGGGTTGACAGACTGATGGCTCCCTCCCCACCCCGACCCCCCATTATGTGGGCTTGTATACATTACAATTCTCAGCTGGTAGAGTAATTTTTTTCTGGTTAATTTTGATAAAGAACTGGATCCTTACATAATAGCTAGTATTTAGTGAGCATTTACTGTGTTGGAACTATGCTATCACAGTTGAACTACTGTTGACCATTGTCTACTGTATCTGTGAAGAATTACAATTCAAAGAAGCTAAGCAATATCCCCGTTAGTCCTATTTACTACATCCAAAATACTTAGCCCAGAGGAAGGGAACCTGTAGTGAGAATCTGGAGATTTGGTTTCTTTTAAAACACGGAAATATTATAAGAATGTGTTTTTGTTTTAATCCCAGGTGTGGCAATATGGGACTGCTTCAGACTGTCTGCAACAGCTGACTATGATTTGCCTCATGCTCTAGTAGAGGCGTGGTTTTGCCAGCTGCATATAGTTTCTGCGATTGTTTGGAATTCTGGGAACTTTTCAGAGGGTATATATGTACTGGAGTCCGCATAAGTGGGGCTGGTTACAGTTTCTTAGTAGTCATTCTCAAAGAAGAAACAAAAGGAAAGACATTAGATTCAGAAATCTCTCTCCCTCTCTTTCCCCCGCTATCCTTCTTTCTCTCTTACCTAGTGATAGAGAGTGAAACTGGGGGGGATAAAGTGTAGGAAAAAGAAGAACCCATAAGGTAGCAAAGACTAGCTACATAAACCAGTACTTTATCTTTCACAATTTGTTTTTAAGAATTCAAGAAAACTTATGTTGGACTGGAGAGATGATGGCTCAGTGGTTTAAAGCACTGACTGCTCTTCCAGAGGTTCTGAGTTCAATTCCCGGCAACCATGTGATGGCTCACAACCATCTGTAGTGGGATCTGATACCCCCTTTAATGTGTCTGAAGACAGCTACAGTGTACTCATAGACATAAAATGAATAATTTAAAAAAGAAAGAAAACACATCTGGGAAGCATTGGAGTCAAGTGATGCCTTTGACTTAACAGAAAAACCAACCTGAAGGATTTGTGTTTATTTGCCCTAGTCCCACAGTATGATCCCTAGTATTTGTGCCACTCACATAACACAAATAACTCCACTGAAATTGTCACCTTTGCTGTATGCCAGAGGTACAGTAAAGACACTGCCCACCTGGCCGCTCCATTAAGAGAAGGTATTTGGTTTTTTTGTTTGTTTGATTGTTTCTTTTTGGTGGTATTTAGTTTGTTGGTCCTTTGTGAATAAGAGGCATGTGTAGAGTCCAGAGAATATAGAAAAGAAAGCAGACTGGCCATGAACGGGGGATAGGGAAGCGAGAGAGAATAGAGGAGACATGGAGGGACAGAGCACAGGGAGAAGGCTCTAGCTCTTTCTCAGGCTGGGTCTGGCTCTTGCCAGGGCTGGTCTTGAAGACTTGGTATTCTAGCCTCAGCTTCCTAAGTGCTGCCACGGTTTTAGGCTTATGACACCATGCCCAACTTTTTCTGAATGGATTTACTTTAGAGTTATGCATGATGGTTTAATGTTGTTCCCGGGTTTCGGCACCATATGATGGGTTATAAAAGAGAGAAGGGGGATTAGAGAGTGTGGCATAGCAGCGTGGGGGAAGGGGGATGCCTAGGCAGGCTCATGCCCAGGCACCCCTCTTCCCCCTGAGGGACCACGCACACACAGACAAGGTATAGAATAGAGTTTATTCAGGGAAGAGGATGGGAGTTAATAGTATAGTGGAGGCAGAGAGAGTAGAGGAGTAGAGAAGTAGAGAGGAGTGGAGGCCAGCCATGACCACGTGGAGAGAGGAGGAGGGGAGGGGGGCAGAGAGGTGAGAGTGCAGAGAGGTAAGAGGAGGGAGAGAGGGAGAGAGGGAGAGAGGGGTCTATGGGGCAGGGCATACCGGGCTATTGCCAGGTAACTGGGGGTGGAGCTTAGACAGAGTACCAACAATGCATATACTTGTGTTTGAATTTATGGGCATAAGTGTGTGATAAGCGTCTCTCTAAGCACAGGCCAGAGGGGCCTTCAGGTGATCTCCTCTACCATGTCATCTACTCCTTTAGGGCAGAATTTCTCCCTGAATCTGCGGCTCCCTTTTGCCTTTTGTCAGCTAAGCTGCAAGCCAGCAAGCCTTCAGGTCTCTGTTGGAGCTGGGGTTGAAGATCTGTTCTCTTCCCTGGCTTGATATATGAGTGGTGATATCCAAACCACACTCCCCGCCCTTATGAGTACCCAATAAGCACTCTTGACCACCAAGACAGCTCTTGTTTGGTTTTTTGAGACAAGGTTTCACTTGGTAGCTCAAGCTGGTCTGGAACTATGCACCTCAGGGTTGCCTTCAGCGGATGACTATCTGCATACCTTATTCTTCCACCCCACTGGGCTTACAGTAATGGACTCTAGACCAGCAGCAATTTAGCCTTTCAATTCTCTGCTGGTAGTCCATTTTTCTTTTCCTGTTACAATTTGTTTTCGGAAGTAAGTAAAATGGGGAAAGGAAGGAAGCAAAAAGAAGGAAAAGAATCACCATTTGCCTATCAATGTAAAACCAGAAATTTCCAGCTACTAGATGTCCAAAGGCATCGGGCCCTCATCAGACATGGCCACCCAGGCCTCGCCCGCATACGCTTGCCCACAAGCAACATGGTGACAGCGTGTGGCGTCGACTTCCGTCGCCCTCAGCCTACCAACGCACCCATCGCGACGGGGCGGCGAACTTCAATGACGGCGGCGAGCTGAGCGCATGCGTGGCGGCTGTGAAAGCGGCGGCGGCGACGGCGGCAGCGGCGGCAGCAGCGGGACGGCGGGGCGGCGGGGAGTCTCTGCCCTCAGTTGCTAAGCTGCGGCGGCCGTGTCGTGATGGTGTAGCGGGGCCTGCGGGCGGGCGAGGAGGCCGGCACGGCCCACGCCGCCTCCCGAGTTGCTCGGTGCAGCGGCGGCACGCTGAGGGGGCGTCGCCGCCGCTGGCCCCCGGCGCTCCGGGAGGCCGCGCCCGCCATGGCGGCCCGGGTAGTGCTGGATGAGTTCACGGCGCCCGCCGAGAAGGCGGCGCTGCTGGAGCGGAGCCGCGGGCGCATCGAGGCTCTGTTCGGCGTGGGCCTGGCGGTGCTCGGCGCCCTCGGGTCGGAGGAGCCGCTGCCCGCTCGCATCTGGCTGCAGCTCCGCGGCGCGCAGGAGGCGGTGCACAGCGCCAAGGTGAGTCCGGCTTGGCTCGCCCGGGCCGCGGGGCTTAGCGGGCTCGTCCTGGGAGCCTCAGTGTCCCTATTTGTAAAGGGCGCTGCGAGAGCATCTCCCTTACTGGCCCCTCGCGAAGTGCGCAGAACGCGGAGCCATCAGGCCCCGGAGCACGCGCGGTGCGCGGGCTCGCGCGCTCAGTCCGCCAGTCCCTTGGATGTGCGCAAGGCTCGATGCTCCTGGGCTGGTTTTCCACCCTCCAGGCCGCCACTGCGGGGCTTCTAAACCCATTGGGAAGTTAGGCCCGAACCTCTAGGAAATCAGGACGGGAAAGCATAACGATAAGTGATGACCAGACGCTTCAGAGATTGGCTATTTAGCAGCTATGATACAAATGTTATTCCTGTAGTGTTTGGTGGGCTGCGACTATGTGATGGTTGTTACACATCTCACACTCCGCCGACCGCCACAAAAGGAATACGCAGGCTTTGAAAATCGGGCGAATACGCTTTGATAGGGCTTGTTCCTTCTGTTAAATGAACAACTGGAGAAACTGAAACTAAGCGGTGACTCACCTTGTGTATGTACAATCAGTATTTCAGAGTCAACACCGCCCCCGGCCCCTCCCCCTTCGTCAGAAAACAGCAGAATTTGACCGCGAAGGCGCTTATGCCTCCCAAATCTCCTTGAGTCAGTGATAGCCAGGGAGTCGACAGGTTGCCTGGAGGAAGGGCGATTTAATTGTTTCTATGCATGAGAGTCCTCCAAGCCGTGGGTGCGGGAAGGCTTGACGGTGTGTTGTATAGCATCTTAAGCTACAGGGAAGGAGGATAAGGTGGCGTTTCCTCTTCGGTGGTATTTGGAGGGTCAGATCTGGGAATTTAGGAGAAAGCCCCTCTCCGCTCCTCTCAGCTTGAAGTCACCAGTGTCTCAAAGCCCCTGTTTCTCACTTCCTGAACACTTTCTACCCACCTCTCTCCAAACTTTTCCCACCTATAAGGCACCAGAATTCGTGGAGAACGTATCTGTTTCTAGAAACCACATGGGCGATGTTTTGTTTTTTGTTTTCTAAAGAGTTGTTTTTGTACGGTATGTGAGTACACTGTAGCTGTCTTCAGACACACTAGAAGAAGGTGTCAGATCCCATTACAGACGGTTGCGAGCCACCGTGTGGGTGCTGGGAATTGGAACTCAACTGGGATTTGAACTCAGGACCTCCGAAAGAGCAGTCAGTGCTCTTAACCACTGAGCCATCTCCCCAGCCCCATCGGTGCTTGTTAAACAGTTCAGCTCTGGAGAGACTTTTTAATATATCCTACATCACAAATTTCATATTATTCTTGAGTGGTTGTAGCGCCAGATGTTGTTAGGTTTAATTCAAAACAAAACAAAACAAAAAGCCCAAGCTTGCGTTTACCACGTGTAGGGCTGTAAGTTACTTATTTGTGTGACTTGACGGTGCGGGTTGAAGCCACTGGTGTTGGATCGAGCTGGTTCCTGTGCTTAACTCCTTGTACCTGTTCTTTTACTCCCCAGGGCTCAAACGCCTGAGGCTTGTCACTTGTAGGTGTCCCACAGACACTCACCCCTCTCTTCCCCCGGCCCTCGCTTTGGTATTTCCTCCGGTTGCTTTTAAGTCCCTGCTCCTGGGTTCTGGGTTCACTCTCTATTCAAAGCCATCCTCCTCCAGGAGCTCCTTGCACCCTGGAACCTGGTAGGGACTTCCTGTTAGTCTTTCCCCTCAGAACTGTGGGAGACGAGCTTGCTGTGGTGACTGGCCAGCCCGGATCCCTGGATCATCTTGTTTCCAAAGGCTATGGTAGACACTGTGAGACCGCAGCAGCAGGCTGCTCTCTCCTGCCCTGGCTGTGTGTGTGTTAGACCCTTCCTGCTGCCACTTCTTGTGAGGACGCCCCAGAGATAGAAGAGGCTTCCCTTGGTTTACTGAAGAGCCTTGCCACCCCCCCCCCCCAAGTCCTTCCCGGTTCTCTCTGGCCTGTCTGTCAGTGCCACAGAGCTTAGCACATTTGATGAGAAGGGCGTGGCATATGGTATATTGGTAATAGTAGTAGCAGTCACCTGCCAGGTTATCTTAATCTTATCGTGTATAACTCATTATGTAACTTTCCCACTTACAAGAAATTGCTTTTATTTTCCCCTTGAGATTCGTGCTAAGACTCGACTTGAACACTCAGTTTCTTTTACTTTTTAACTTTTTTTTTTTTTTTTTTTGAGGAAAAGAAAACTATTAACTTGGTATGAGGAGAAATGGCATTGAGGGGGAAATACAACAAAGACAAATTTAGCCAGGTGGTCATGGTGGACCTTACCATAGTCCCAGAACTCTGGAGGCTGAGGCATGATGGTGGTGGTGTGAGGCCAGCCTGGGAGACACCGAGGAACCCAGCCTCACAACCCAACGTTCTTCTTGTTGGTAGTGCTGGGGATAGAGCCCAGAGCCCTGTACATGGGAGACAAGCTTCTGTGGGGACTGGCCAGCCTTGGTTACAGGCGCCCCTAGGTTACAGGCGCCCACCCCTCCGTGGAGCTATACCCCCAGCCCAAGAAAAGCCTTAAGCTTCCCCCTTTAACCTCCCATAAAATAAGGGATCGAGGTCCCAGCCCAGTGGTAGAGTACTTTGAAGCTTCAATCCTGGTGCCAAAAGAGGAAACGGGAGTGTGTGCTGGTGATGGGATAACTACTCGGGCTCTCCAAATTGAGTTTTCTGTTACAGCTGTGAGAACAGCCTTCCAATCAGCCAGGCCTCCAGTAATCAGAGGGAGGCAGTGGGAGCTACTGTTTGACAGCGATAATGCCTGCCGAGGCTGCCCGGTGTGTGCTGGAGGAGGCAGCGCTGTAGGTGGACATTGAAAAGCCCAGAAGATTTCTAGGTACCTCATTATTAACAAAGACTTAGAAGCCAGAAAACCATGTATGAAGTGGAATATTGTGACCAGAACATGTCAAGGTCCCTTGTGAGATACAATGGCTGGGAAACACGCTGGCCTGACTCGAGACCGTGGATGTTTAGGAGGGACTATTCAGGGTTGGCCAGGGGAAAAACTGTCCAAAACTCCTGGAGGGTCATTTGAAGGCAAACAGAGAGCTACAGTGCAAGGAACATCGTCTAAAAGCTGACCTTGACACAGGTGGGATGGGCTTGGATCTGAGAAGACGAGTGATTTAAGGTCCTTAAACCCTGGTGGGTGTGGTTCATATTCTTTGACCTTGTGGTGGTGGGGCTGCCAGGTAGCCAACTTTTTTGGTTTTGTTTTTTTGTTTTTTTTTTTTTTTTTTTTTCAAGACAGGTTTTCTCTGTGTAGCCCTGGCTGTCCTAGAACTCACTCTGTAGACCAGACTGGCCTCGAACTCAGAAATCTGCCTGCCTCTGCCTCCCAAGTGCTGGGATTAAAGGCGTGTGCCACCACTGCCCAGCAGTAGTCAACTTTTTTAACAATTGTATTTATTTAATTTTTTAAAGGGAAAGACCTGCTGTGTAGTTCTGCCTTCCACCTAGAGTGTTTCCTGCTGCTCAGTGCTGGGAGGCATGGGCCTGTACCACGGCTAGCTAGTGGTCAGCAGTTGAGGAAGAGCTTGCCCAAGAGGGAGTCAGTGTGTGGTTGGTCTTCTAACCTCAAGGTTCCTATAACCAAGTAGAGAGACTTCCAAGGAAACAGGACAGTGTGATTCATGCAGCAGTTACTGTATGTCCAAAGCCTTACAGTAATGAGAAAAAGAAAGACTTTTGATCAGCAGGGTTCCAAGGGGTCAAGGAATGGGGCATTTCCAAAGGGGGGAAGCCTGGGCAAAACCACAGGTGTTTGGAATGTGCAGTTTCCCACAGTTCCTTGAGTGAAAGAGCTTGGAGGAGTCTTCAGAGGTAGAGTGTGTGTGGAGAGTGTCTGGGGCCTGTGGGGGAGGGGCGTAGAAAATTTAGAACAGTGAATGAATGAATGACACAAGTACAGACACCGTGAGGGATGTCCATACTAATTTGATTTCACTCGAGCTTCAGAGGTAAGCTGTGTCCTTGGCTACTTTTATGTCAACTTGACAGTAGCTAAAGTCACCTGAGAGGAGGGAACCTCCGTTGAGAAAATGCAAGATTGGGCTGTAGGTACGCTTGCTGGTCATATTTTTAATTAGTGATTGGGGAGGGCCCAGCCTGCCATCCCTGGGCTGGCTGTCGGGGCTTCTGTAAGGAAGCGGGCTGAGCAAGCCAGTAAGCAGCACCTCCATGGCCCCTGCATCAGCTCCTGCCTCCAGGTTCCCTCCTGGTTTGAATTCCTGTGTTAGCTTCTCCTGGTGGACTGTGATTCAGTGTCTGTAAGCCAAGTAAACCCCTTTTTCCCATGCTGCGTTTGGTCATGAGGTTTTGTTTGTTTTTTTCTTCGAGACAGGGTTTCTCTGTATATCCTTTGGCTGTCCTGGAACTCACTCTGTAGACCAGGCTGGCCTTAAACCTTAAACTCAGAAATCCACCTGCCTCTGCCTCCCGAGTGCTGGGATTAAAGGCGTGCGCCACCACCGCCTGGCCGGCCATGAGGTTTTATCGCAGCAGTATTAGCCCATACTAAGAGACTGAGAAGATAGGAAACCTGGAGAGAACGTAACCCAATGGTGGTGGTGGGGGGGCGCGACAAATTTATATTTTTAATTCCATGTATGTTCTGTGCAGTCAAAGCAAACGAGATTTATTCTGTGACAGATGTGAATGGCTGTGGCCTGGAAGCACACATTCTGACTGCCAAGAAAATGTTTGTTTGTTTGTTTGTTTGTTTTTGAAGACAAGATTTCTGTGTAGCCCGGGCCATCCTGAAGCAGGCTGGCCTTGAACTCAGAGTGAGTTGCCTAACTCTGCCTCCCAAGTGCTGGAGTCAAAGGTGTGCACCACTGAATAACATGTCTTAACATGGAAGCAGTTACATAAACTTTCATAGTCGGGACAGAAGACAGTCATAAATCATCAGGATCTGGTAGCAAACACCCCACAATCCCAGGACTCTTGAGGCGGAGGCAAGGGGATTACTGTAAATTCTTAACTGCTATACGGCAAGTTCTGTCCCGGCAGAGCCATCAGGAAAGACAGTATCCGGAAAGAAGGACAGAAGAGGCAAGGAAGCTTGCAGGTGCCTTGCTGGGAACTTGGTGACTAGGCTGCAGCAGATGCTTGAGACCACCTTGATAGTGGTCTTAGCTTTTGGTTTGGTGAAAGCTATTGTCCTGCTTAATTAATTCACCCCAAAAGCTTAACCTGTAGTTGAAAGAATGCTGGTGGACATAATTTTCCCTGGATCTATGGTGTCAACTCTCTAAAATCAATATTGAATCAACCAGTGGATGTCAAATCTTCTGCATGTACCACCCCCGCGTTGAGAGCGGGGACCTGACAACTTCAATTTACAAAAAAGTATTGTGATAAAATCCAGTCATACACGTTGAAGAAAACATGTCAGGTGGAGCTTTTGAGCTGCCCTTTTAAAGTCTATTTTAGAAAGTAGGAGGCAGGACTAGTAAATTACTGTACGTCCCTCTCCTCTTGGAGAAGAGAGCAGTAGAGGACCTGGTGGCCCACAGCTCTGTCTCAGTGAACCACCTGGTGATAAAGAAGCAGCCAGGAGGGACTTCTGTGGACAGAGTGGGGACCTGAGGGAGTCAGGAGCCTGAACTTATATTTTCACTGGACCTTCAGCTGGTAGGCGACATTTCCCAGGCGCGGATCTAAGTGCCATTAAGCAAGGCTGAGTTGGGGCCCTGCAGTGTGTCTGAGTGAGGACACGGAGGCAGAAAAGTTCTGTGGCAGCAGAAGAGGAAGAGACTCACTCCAGCAACGTTCCCACAGGCGCTCCCTGAGTTCTGCAGGGTCTGAGCTGCAGGGACTTCGGATCATTTTGCTCAGAAGAGTGATGCCTGGTTTGTGAGTAGACAGTGGACTCGTTCACAGAAGGAATAGTTTAGGAATGTACCACTGGGTCGTATCATGTAGCATTTGTATTGGTTTTACCAGAAAGGAATGTGATGGCTTTTTTGCATTTCCTAGAATGATGATTTTTTTTCTTCTCTCTTAACAGTTGTGAAAATCATCTTAAGAAACAACGGTTGGCTCAGTGTCCTTTATAGACATTGGGGTTAATAACCTTGGGGTTATTCCAGAATGTTGAAACAGGGGACGCTCACTGCTGAGGCCATCGCTCCCCTTCCCTGTTCCTTCCCCAGCCAATGCTGGAGGATTCATTTTAAGAGTATATTTGCTTACTTACTTTGTCAGAGCCGTTTATACCATATCCTGCATCTGGCCAGGGGTCAGCGTGTCCGATTGGTCCTCTCCCCCAACCATGTCGGTCCCAGGACTGCGCTCAGGTCATCAGGCTGGGTGGCAGGTGACTTTACTGAGTGTAGGATTTTTTTAAAAAGTTGTATTTATCTCTCAGATTTCATGTGTAGGAGTGCTTTGCCATTGTGTGTGCCTATGCACCACGCACATTCCAAAAGCCAGGGGAGGTCAGAAGAGGGGGGCATTAGATCCCCTGAAACTGGTGTTACTGGAAGTTGTAAGCTGTCTTGTGGGTGACAGGAGCCAGACCCAGGTCTTGTAAGAGCAGCAAGTGCTCTTAACTGCTGAGCCATCTCTCTGCCCCCTTTCTGTAGAATTCTAATTAAATCAAGGTTCAGTATCTTGGGTTGTTTGTTTGTTTTTGCTAACATTTTACTAAATTAATATAATTGTTAAAGTTAGCATCCTTAAACTTCAAATGAAGTTATAGGGGGATAAATCTCTGTAGTAATTAAGGAGCTACCTCGTGGTTTTAGAAAAAAATATTTTAATGTGTGCGGGCACTTTGTGTGTGTGTGTGTGTGTGTGTGTGTGTGTGTAGTCAGGGACAGCTTGTGAAGTTGGTTCTCTGCTTTGCCTGAATTCTAGAGATTGAATTCGGTCATCATACTTGTACTGCAAACACCTTTACCCACTGAGCCATCTCCCTAGCCCTGTTGTTACTTTTGAGACAGAGTGTCACTATGTAGACCAGGCTGGCCAAGATCTGTGTGTTCTGTTCCCACACACCCCCTTGCATCCCCCTCCCCCATCCCACCTCATAGAGGATTAAAGGCACCTAACCCTGGTTTTGTTACTTATTTTTTAAAAAACCATGTAGCCCTGACTGGAACCTCACAGAGTCGTCTGCTTCTGTCTCCTTAGTGCTGGGTTGCAAGGGATTTACCATTGCTATAGTTAGATTGATGCAGTATAGTTCTCTTGTTTATAAAATCCCTGTAATAATAGATGCCTATACAGATAGGAACTTAGTATTTTTTTTCCACTAAGAAATCTAAAGATTGCAAAGCACTGGTGATGTACACCATAAAACCAGCTAGCTACTCGGAGGCTGAGGCATTGCTATTTGAGATCTAGCATGTCCAAGAAAACATTGTGTTCAATCCTGAGTAACACAAGGGGGGAAAGAAAAGTCTAAAAGATAAGCAAGTCTCAGTGGTTAGGAGCTGGACCCTTGTGCTCACAGAGTGACTTACCCTCCAGCTCTCAGGGCTCTGTGGTAAGAAATGTAGACAGGTGGTGATGCTGCTGCCACCGCTGCTGCCGCCGGTCGTGCCAGTGCCCGCCAGTTTACACCGCCATACTTGGCTCCTTTTTTCTTATTGTGATATTGGGGATGGAATACAGGGCCTACCTAGTTCATACCAGCAAGCACTGTGACACTGAGCTGCTCCCCAGCCATAAACCAGGGTTTCTTAATCTCATTGGAAAGTAGGTCCTAATTATCTGCTAGACGAATAACCACATGGTCTTACCACAAAGGTCAAGTTGCTGGCAGTGGTGCTTAGGACACATTCATGCATATGGAGGCACATCTGAGACTAGCAAAATGGTCCTTGGACCTGGCGAGGGGGCAGGTGGAGCTGGGTACAGCGAAGTTCTCCTGTGGTCTCCAGCACTCAAGGAGCTGCAGCAGGAGGGCCCTTTGAGACCAGTGAGCCACCTGACAGGAAAGGCCAGGAGTGACGAGACACCAGTAGAGCAGCAGAAGACAAGAAGGCAACAGAGAGGCAGAGGAGTGAAGGCTTCCTGCTACTGAGGACTCATTCTGGGACCTAAAATACGACAAACTTGTATTTAAACAGGTAACCAGATGCCTTTTGGGGTCACTTAGGCTAGTACCTTTAACAGGTATGCACGTGGGCTTCTTAGTAGGCCCTACAAACTCCCAAAGGTAAACCACCTTTTAACGTGACAAGCAAACTTTCAGACAAGCAGGTAACTCATGAGCCAGAGCTAGCTAGCAAGGGTATAAGCAGTAGGTATGGCAGCCCATGCCTTTAATCCAGTGGTTCTCAACCTGGGGGGGTTGGCTGACCTTTTCATAAGGGTTGACTAAGACCATCGGAAAAACACGGGTGCTTGAACTTTAAGATTCATAACAGTAGCAAAATCAGTCATAAAATAGTGACAATTTTATGTTTGTGGATCACCACAACATGAGGAATGGTGTTAAAGGGTTGGAACATCAGGAAGGTTGAGAACCACTACTTTAATCCCAGCACTCAGGAAGTACAAGCTGGCTGATCACTGAGTTCAAGGCTATAGGGTTTTTCAGGCCGCCTGGCGCTACATAGTAAGACCCTGTCTCAGACAAAACGAAGAATGTTGGAATGAAGTCAGTGAATTAGAGAATAAATTGGCTACCTAGTATCTCACAGAGCAAAGAAATTTTACTCTTTATACTGCCTATCTCAAAGAGTTATCATCTTGGTTGTTGAAACTCTACATTTCAATTAATTTTCTTTTTTTTTTTTTAAAGATTTATTTATTAATTATATGTAAGTACACCGTAGCTGTCTTCAGACACACCAGAAGGGGGCGTCAGATCTTATTACAGATGGTTGTGAGCCACCATGTGGTTGCTGGGATTTGAACTTAGGACCTTCGGAAGAGCAGTCAGTGCTCTTAACCGCTGAGCCATCTCTCCAGCCCTCAATTAATTTTCAAAACAAGGTTCTAACCAGGCGGTGGTGGCGCACGCCTTTAATCCCAGCACTTGGGAGGCAGAGGCAGGTGGATTTCTGAGTTTGAGGCCAGCCTGGTCTACAAAGTGAGTTCCAGGACAGCCCGAACTACACAAAGAAACCCTGTTTCGAAAAACAACAACAACAACAACAAAAAAAAAACAAACCAAGGTTCTATGTATCCAAGATTGACCTGGAATTCTATGTAGCAAAGAATGACATTGACTTTTTGGGGTTTTGTTTGTTTGTTTGTTTGCTTTTTGTTGTTTTGATTTTGGTTTTTTGAGACAGGGTTTCTCTGTGTAACCCTGGCTGTCCTGGAACTCACTCTGTAGACCAGGCTGACCTTAAACTCACAGAGATCCACCTGGCTTGGCCACTCTTTAATCTTTAACCACATCATTGTTGCATGATGTTGGTCCATGTTTCCAACCACCTACAGATATTAATTAGACATTAGTTGCTTTGTTCGGGGTTTCTCAGCAGTGATGTGGTTTGGGTGTATGGGGAGGAGTGTGCTGTATCTATAGGGTGATTAGCAGCATCTGTCTTCCACCCTCCAGATGCTGGAGATGCCAAGAACATCTTCTCAAGCTGTAAAAGCCAGGTATGTTTCCTGATGTTGCCAGATGCCAGAGAATGACATCTGCGTGGGAGTGGAGCACCTGAATTTGATGACTCAGGGTAGTTCCCACTGTCTGGAATGTGCAGTTTACTGGACTTGTGATAAACATTACAATTTAATAAGACACTTGTATGTATAAAGCAGAGATTAGTGTGTGTACCTCCTGTTTTCTCAGATGATGTTTTCAGACAAGGGTAGAAGAAGGAAACGTTTAAGTAGCAAAAATAAGTGGACATGTTAATCCAAACCTGAGCAAACCTTGAGCAGAGACCCTGCAGATCTTGAAATTAGTCTTGCCCAGCAGGAAGCTTTCTAGAATGTGTTCTCAGAAATACCTCTTATACTGTAACAAGGAGGTAGACAAATTATTGTAGCAAGGGCATAATAAAATTAGTGGGTAGAATGAGGTTTATATTTGTAGATGATTGTAGTGTTTATGTTGAGTCTAAGCCACTGTTCATTAAAAGAGAACTTGGGATCAAAGCTGGGTTGGAGGGAGGTGTCAGCTGCAAGTCAGGATGAGAATTTGAGGCACTTTTGGGATGCAGTGGTGGATGGAAAGGCTTGGGGGAGGTGATCGTGCTCTCTAACAGTGTTGAAGGTAGAAGCAGAGTTTGAAGTTATGACTAGGACAATAAAAATTAGGATTGGAGCCTAGACAGGGTAGGAGTAGAGTTGAGAGGAAACTACCTGGAGATAATTTTGAGAACTATACACAGCAATAGAAAACAAGGGCAAAGGGTTTAGAGCATAGTCAGGAGAAGACAACACATTCAGTAGTATCCTCTGGACAAACCCAGTTTTCCTCTCTGAGGAGTAGTCCTCAGGTCCTGTGAGGCCAGAGAGGCAGACAGATTTGATTGTTCAGTTTGCTGGAGGCTTGCCAACAGAAGGGAGGCTGGGGAGGGGCAGCAAGACCAGTTGTATTTCCACAGTCTGCTAGGAAAGAGGCAAGAGGCGTGTTTAAGAAAAGTGACTTCATCTCTTCTGGAATGTACCTGGTTTATCTGAAAATACCATCTAAGCAATGAGCACGTCCCCAGAGCCAGGGTCTGACTGTAAGGCCCAACGTGTGCCTGACTGGTTGGTGATTTGCTTATTTATTGTTTGTTGGGAAAGTGAAAGAAAATCCAACTATGGTTACTGGGAGCTTTTGTGACAATTATGACTCAAGATGGCTGCACCTATGCCAGACTGTATCCATACGTAGTATTTATGTACAACTGCGAAGAGTGAGGTGTTTGAGAGTGCCGTGCTCTGTAACTCAAGTTAGAATGCTTTGTGTATTGTCATTGTCAAAATTCAAGTGATTCTGTTTCGATAGGAACAGAACCCAGCTTTCAAGGGGTCAACTGTAAAATGGGGCACAAACTGCTATTTTTTTTCTCTCTTTTTTCTTTTTTCTTTTTCTTTTTTTTTTTTTTTTTTTTTTTTTTTTGGTTTTTCAAGACAGGGTTTCTCTGTATAGTTCCGGCTGGCCTGGAACTCACTCTGTAGACCAGGCTAGCCTCGAAGGCGTGTGTCACCACCGCCCAGCCGAACTACTGTTTTCATGGACTGTGAGGGTGGAAGAAGGGCCTCGATGGTGTGGGGGGGGGGGCTCTCAGGATCCCCAGGCATGTTTATAGGCAGTGACATGAGAGGTTCAGAGCCTAGGCTGGAGAGACGGCTTAGAATTCCCAGGATCCAGATTAGGTGGCTCACAGCCGCATGCAACTCCAAATCTGGGTTCCCTGGAGGGATCTGATACCCTTTTCTGGCCTCCACAGGCACCTGCACACTCAATGTGAGCCTGTAGAGAAACATGCGCGTGCGCGAGACACACACACACACACACACACACACACACACAGAGTTTTTTTTTCTTGTTTTGAGACAGGTTCTCTACGTAGTTCTGGCTGTCCTGAAACTCACTCTGTAGACCTGAGGTTAGATGCATGCCAGTGCATAAAAGTCAAAGACTGACTTCTTTACCTAGAGATAAGGTAGAGCATTTCTTTCTTTCTGTTTTGTCTTTGAGACAGGGTATCATGTAACCCTGAAGGCTGAAGCACTGGGATGGCAGGTATTCAGCAGTGCTCAGGTTGACATCTTGAGAGCTTCCTTGCCTACACAGCTTCTCAGTGATGGTTGGTGGGCGTGGCATCCTGTCTATACCACGATGCTTCTGTAGCTAGCACAGTTGCACACACAGTGGTGGTCGTTTCAGGATGCTCTCATTGTCTCTCAGTTTCTTTTGCTTTTCAGGCTGCACACTTTTCTTTTCTGTTTGTCCTCAAAGCTCCTTGGCTGCATGCTTTGCGGAAGAGGTGGTGATGTGACTAGTACCGTAGGAAAGGCTTGTCCCTGTTGAGTGCCGCCTGCTCCTGAGCAGCTGTATTGCCCTTCTCTGGTTTGAGCTACTTCCCGAAAGACTCAGGCTGGCAGGAGCATTGCCCTGGCCTTATGAGGTGCTTGTCGAAAAACCGAGAAGGTGGAGGGGATGTGGTGGCACACGCTTGTGTTTGCAGCATTCCAGAGGCTGATGAAGAAGGATTGCAAGTTCCAGGCCAGCCAGTTCAACCCGGGGGGACCTGTCTCACCCAGGGGAATGCTGGCGCGGTGCTGAGCGGACCACAGTAGGAGAGGAAGGACAGTGGGAGGAGATTATGGCTCTCCGAGTCAGCATCTAGGTCCGCTTTGTATTCTCTGTTGGCTGCATGGCGCCGAGAATACAGGCACTTAAGTTAAAGAGCATAAGATGTAGAAGGAATTGTTTTCTTTTTTTAATTGAAAGTAGTTTTTTTTTTCATACGATAGATTCCTTTTTTTTTTCCTTTGGTTTTCCAAGACAGAGTTTCTCTGTATAGCCATGGCTGTCCTGGAACTCACTCTGTAGACCAGGCTGGCCTCGAACTCAGAAATCCACCTGCCTCTGCCTCCCAAGTGCTGGGATTAAAGGCTTGTGCCACCACCGCCCGGCCATACAATAGATTCTGATTACTGTTTCCCCTCCTCCAACCCTTCCCAGGGCCTACCAAATCCACACCCTTTCTTGCTCTCTCATTAGAAAACAAGCAGGCACCTGAAGAAAAAAAATAGATTACAAACCAAATAAGCCAGGCGTGGTGGCAAAGGCCACCATCACCACCATCACCACCTCTTCCGCAAAGCATGCAGCTAAGGAGTTTTGAGGACAAACAGAAAAGTGTGCAGCCTGCAAAGCAAAAGAAACTGAGAGACAATGAGAGCATCCTGAAACGACCACCAGGCGTGAGTTCGAGGCCAGCCTGGTCTACAGAGTAAGTTCCAGGACAGCCAGGGCTACACAGAGAAACCCTGTCTTGGAAAAACAAAACAAAACAAAACCAAATAAACCTGAATAGGACAAAACAAACCAAAAAAGGGAACAACAACAACAACAACAAAGCACAAGAAACACTTAGAGATGTTGAGACATGCACATTTGCACACAGAAATTCCATAAAGACAAAACCAAAAATTATATCTAAGCAAAAGATCTGTAGGATTAAAGTAAAAAGCATCCAGACAAAGCATTATGAGGGGGAAAAAATAGTATTTGTGGACAAATACTATTGAATTATGTGTTGGTCATCTACTGCTGGGCACGGAGCCTGCACTTAAGTGTGGCTTGTATACCCATTGAGAAAACTGGTTTTCCTCTGAGCGGTTAGCAACTGGAGAGAGCCGCTAGGTTAGGGTCGGCGGCTTGTGCTGTCCACGTCCCTCTGCACTGGGATCCCTCTGGCCTAGACGGGGAAGGCTCTCTTGCTGCCAGTCTCTGAGTCACGTGCCCTCAGTCCTGCTGCGTTGGGAAGGCCTGGTCTCCATGGAGTCCTCCGTCCCCGCCGCCTCTTACATCCTTCCCATCTCCTCTTCCACAGAGGTCCTGAGCCGCCAGCGCTAGGGAACAAGTTGATGGAGACAGCAAGGGCATTTAGGACCGAGTGCCAGCATTTCTCACTCCCACACAGTTGTCCCCATCGCCCCAGGGGGAAGCCAAGCCTGGCGTCCCTTGGGATGACCTTGGCCTCACACCGATTCCGTCTTAGCAGTGCTGAAGTTGGCCCATTTCTGACCACTTGTCCCATGCTAAGGCATGGTCTCTAGAAAAGCAGGAATCCACTGTCGCCTTTTGCCTCGCTGGTTCCTGGCACATGTTAGGTGCTCTAGTAGCTACAGTGGATGAACAAGTGAAAGAAGAAACCAAGTTCTTTCATGCTTAAGCAAAATTATATTTAATATAATTTGGACTGTTTCTGCATGTTTCTTTGAATTCTTTTGCTTGCTGATCATGGTAAAGATATCTACCTATAAAAGACCCTGTCTTCATCTTTGTTTTGTTTCCTTTTTTTCTTTGTTGAGACAGGCTCTCACTGTGTAGCCCTGGCTGTCCTGGCATTCACTGTGTAGACCATACTGGGGCTAAAGGCCAGCCTCACCATGCCCAACAATTTCATGTTTCTTTCTATTCTCGTTTTTTAAATTTGTATTAGAAATGAAAGTATAAAGTTAACCTTCTTGAGGTGAATTTCTAATTCTTTGATTTATGTGAATAAAGTATATTTGAAATGTAATATAACTAGGAGAGGATGTTTGCCTCAAACCCTGGCGTCTGTCGGCCGGGTCCCTGGAACTGGAATTAAGATGGTGTTGGGAGTCTCTCAGCATGGGTGATGGGACCCAACCAATCCTGGGTCCTCTGAGAGCAGGACATGCTCTCAGCCACTGAGCCATGAGCCATCTCTTCGCCTCCTCCTCCTCCTCCTCCTCCTCCTCCTCCTCCTCCTCCTCCCCCTCCCCCCTCCTCCTCTTCTTCTTTCTTTCTCTCTCTCTCTCTCTCTCTCTCTCTCTCTCTCTCTCTTTAGTTTTTTAATTGATTTGGTGTTCTTGAAACCCCATCTCATTCTCTGTCCGAAGCTGGCCTTGAGGTTTTGGGGGAGTCCTTTGCTCTGGTCTTCTTAGCGGCCTGCGAGGTTCCGGCCGAGGGCACTGTGCGTCACTGCACGGTCTCATCTGAGCAGCGCTCTTCCTCACCCTCGTTTCCTTTATCTCCTCTCTTTTGACATCCTGATTCCTGTTGCATGGATTCAGTATCATTTTGTATTTGTTAGAAAATGTAAATATTTTTTCCTGTAATGAGGAAGGATTTGTGATGGATCATTTTAATTGTCAGCGTGACACAGTCTAGAATCACTTGGGAAGAGTCTCAGTGAGCCATCATGGGCATCAAGTTGGCCTGTGGGGAAACTGACTTGACTTCATTTGTAGATGTAAGCAAACCCACTGCCCAGAACTGCCTGGCAGTGTTTCCTGGGTTGAGTCCTGGACTAGTCGTAAAAAGAGAACGTAAGCTGAGCAGGAGTGAGCACAAACTCCTCGGAGACATCTTGTCACTGACTGTTCTATGGTCCTGCCGCCTTGACTCTTCTGCTATAATAGACTGCCCTGTAACTGTGAGCTAAAACAAGCCCTTCCTCCCAAGGGCTTCTGTGAGGGTATTTTATCATAGCAACAGAAACGGAAACCAACAGTATTGAAACTCCGGCCTCAAGCTGCCAAATGCTCTTTTCCTGGGCGCCATCTGCAGTCCTGAAATTGTCTAAAGAACTCTGAATCATCCAGGATTGCCCCTCCCATTTTATTTTTTTAAATTCTGTTTTATTGTATTCATTTCATAGCCATGCTTTCGTTCACACACAGGTATCTTTATGTGTTTCATGGAAAATCTTTTTTTTTTGTTTTTGTTTTTGTTTTGTTTTGTTTTGTTTTGTTTTTGTTTTTGTTTTTTTTTTTTTTTTTGGTTTTTCGAGACAGGGTTTCTCTGTGTAGCCCTGGCTGTCCTGGAACTCACTCTGTAGACCAGGCTGGCCTCGAACTCAGAAATCTGCCTGCCTCTGCCTCCCAAGTGTTGGGATTAAAGGCGTGCGCCACCACCACCCAGCATATGGAAAATCTTTTTAAAGGCCAGTTTGGAGATTTGGATCTGGACAGAAAATGTTCACAGGGGGCTTTACTGTGGATCAATTAGGAAATAGCTCATTAAAGAGAGTATTTGGGGTGGGGTCTTTTATCTAGGAAAGAGAGTCTTCCCTTTACCTCACCAGTTGCCAGTTGCTGCTGGCAGCCTACAGAAGAGATCTAACCAACTTCTCATCCAAGTGTCTGTGGGATTTCCGCTACATAACTGGATCTGATGCAAGTGACTGCAACCACATAGCTCCTTCCTTGGACAGACAGCTTTCCTTATTCTAACGGACGGGGTAAGGCGATGCCCAGTCCTAGGCTGGCAGGCTAAGCATCCTGATAGTACTAGGAATACAGAATACAGCCGTCATACCTGGACAGGGTGCCTGGGGGAGCTACTTTATTTAGACTTGGAAAAGGAAATAGGAACAGATCCAAATTTAGGGGACGTACAAGCCATTGGTAGTGAGCTAACTGCCCCGCCAAGTTTGGTTGGCTTATTACTGCTACACTTATTGATGTATTTATTCTTTATCAGGATAGGGTAGGGGTGTGAGGCTGTGCACAGAAGTTTGCAGGGGTCCAATCTCTTATTCCATTGGGTCCTGGAAATGGAACTTGGGTTGTCAGTTTTGTCAGTAGGAACCTTTATCCACTGGGCCATCTTGCTGCCCACTTCCTTGTTAGCCCAGATTGGCCTTGAACACAAGTCAGTTCTGTTTCAGCCTCCCAAAAGCTGCGTTTACAGGGAAGGTGCCATCCATCTCTGGCGTCATTGGTTTTCCATTATCATTTAACCCGAGCACAGTAGAGCTCGGCCTGGAAGCGGATTCCAGGGTACACACAGAGCACTGAGAGCGGGATTCCAGGGCACACAGAGCACTGAGAGCGGGATTCCAGGGCACACAGAGTACTGAGAGGAGGATTCCAGGGCACACAGAGCACTGAGAATGGGATTCCAGGGCACACACAGCACTGAGAGATGGAAGCGGGATTGCAGGGCACACAGAGCACTGAGAGGTGGAAGCGGGATTGCAGGGCACACAGAGCACTGAGAGGTGGAAGCGGGATTGCAGGGCACACACAGCACTGAGAGGTGGAAGCGGGATTGCAGGGCACACACAGCACTGAGAGTAGCCTGTAGTTCTGGCTGGAGGTGCAGGAAATGGACACCCAGAACTTGACATTTGCCAAATCCCAGTCCCCTTTCTTTCTCTTTTCTCTATACACAGAGAGTGTCAGTCCTGTGGTGGTGACAACAGTTTGTAGACTTTGTAGGCACAGCTCCAGTCTGCCTGTGTGTACACCTGTTCTCAAACACCTAAGAAATGCTTTTGAGAGGGAGTCTGGGCTTGGTCGGCACATGTCTTTAATTCAAGCATTGGGGAGCAGAGGCAGACGGGCAGATAGATCTTTAGGGCCACCTTGGTCTACATAGCAATTTCCAGGATAGCCAGGGCTACATAATAGAAAGATCCATAAACAAAACCAAGAGGCTTTTCAGAGCTGAACATAACAGCACGGCACCATCATGCACATTCCAAAACTATATGGCATTGAAACTACACCTCATAGACACATCTGCTATCTCTTAAACATGCCAATGTTCTTAGAACTCAGAGTTTAGCATCGCATACCCTAGCATTCAGTGTGGATAACAAGTGACTTGGCATATGAGTTACTGGGAAATCTGAATTATTGTAGGAAAGGACACACAGGTGTCGGGATCACCTGATAAAAGCTAAAACACCTGTCATAAAGATTCCCCACTTGTAGAGCATGGTGGTATATGCCTTTACTCCTAGCACTCAGTAGGCAGGAATAGGTGAATCTTTGTTCCAGGACAACCAGGACTATATTGAGGCAGTGAAATCCTGCCTCAAAACAAAACAAAAATCCCCAGTAGGTAATTATCAAAACCAAAAGTTTCAGCAAAGAACTAGTGTAAAAAGAACGGACCTGCAAAATTAGAGCAGAATTGTAACTTAACCCTCCGAAGGTGGGCATCCTCCTCCTCGTTACTGTTGTACCACGCTCTCCAGCCCACCGCCTAGACTGTCGGGACTCGCTATCTGTCCTCTTACCCCAGTCTGACTTCCGCAGGAGGTTTGCGCGCTCTCTCTCTCTCTCCATCCTGTAGGTCCCGGGGCCACTCAGGTGGTCAGGCTTTGGCAGCATGGCAGCATGGCAGCATGGCAGCATGGCAGCAAGCACACTTCCCTGCCGAGCTAGCTTGCCAGGACTAAGATCTGTCTTTTATAAAATGAGCAAACGAACCCAATGCAAGACTTCCACATTCTGTATTGTTGCTGTATCTGTGAATTAGGTAGTCCACTCTTAAAATAACTAGTGTGGCCATGGAGGGGTACTGGTGCTGGATCTTAATCTTGATTCATTAAGTTACCAGGTATTCAACAATAAGCAATTTGAAGAAAATTTGATAACTCTTATATATGTAAATGATATTTATTGGTGACATGTCAATGGGAATAGACCTTTTTTTTTTTTTTTTGAAACAGGGTTTCTCTGTGTAGTCCTGGCTGTCCTGGAACTCACTCTGAAGACTAGGCTGGCCTCGAACTCAGAAATCTGCCTGCCTCTGCCTCTGCCTCCCAAGTGCTGGGATTAAAGGTGTGCGCCATCACTGCCTGGCGGAAATAGACCTTTTAAAATGTCTTTTTAATCTGCAATTTGACAAAATGGCATTTCACCCTGTTTCTATTTTTTTTTTTAGGGATTTTTTTTTTTAACGTATATGAGTATTTTACCTCATATACTTTTTTTTAACGTATATGAGTATTTGTGTGCAGCACATGCATGCAATGCCCTTGAAGGCCAGAAAAGGGTATCAGATCCTCTGGAACTAAAGTTACAGAGGATTGTAAGCCACCAATCTGAGCCATTTGGAAAAACAGCCAATGCTCCTAACCACTGAAGTCCAGCCCCAAACAACACATTAAAAAAGCAATATATCAAACCAGCCACGGGGACACAAACTTTAATAACAGCCTTTGGAATGTGGAAGCTGAAAACTCACAGAGTCAGCACAAGGCCAGCCTGTGCCACGAAAGCCCTGTCTCACAAGCAGATAGACAGCCCATGGTGATCCCTCTTCAAGCATGGATTGTGGGCCATGGTCACAAAGAATGTAAGAGAGTGTGTCCCTCTCAGCTAATCTTCTGAAGGAGAGATGAATGCTTTATGAAGTTTGTTGCCGAAATCAGCACTTGTGCACCGGCAGCTCCAGTGCGCTGTTCTCGCTGAAAGGCTGCAACCCTGGCTGGCCTGAAGCTCACAGTGATGGCCTGCCTCGCTCCCCTGGGGTTAGGATTGAAGTTTGGTGCCATCACACACAGCACGAACCTTTATGGAACATTCCCTATGAAAGGAAATTATCATTTAAGAGTAAAATGGAGCAGTCTCAGTTAAAAAAAAAAAAAAAAATAAGATGACGGAAACCCATTGCTAACAGTCACCTGCATAAGAATTGCTCGAGCTGGGCGGGAGAGCTAGGTTCAGTTAAGCGCAAGGACCCAAGTTCTCTTGCCAGCGCCCGTGCCAGGTGGCTCACAGCCACTGTCACTCCAGCTCCACGGCGTCAGATGCCCTGCACTCTGCTGGGCACCCTCCCCATCCCATAATTGAAAATGACAACAATAAATGTTTGAAAGAATTGCGAAAGTTCTAAATTGCTGCAGTTTCCATGGAAGTAGCACTTGGTCGCCTTTCGCCTTTTGTGATGTTTTGCTTGTTTGGTTTTGGTGTAACATGTCATTATGTGGCCTCGTAGAGTGGTCTGAAACTCCGAATTCTCCCGGTTCAGCCTCTTCTGGGATGGGCTTCTAGGCTGGGATTATACTCCCACACCTGCTCTTCCTGAGTGCCTCGGTTTGATTTGATTGCTAAAAACAACTCGAGGCAGCTATTTTAAAAGAATGGAGAACAAGAAGGAGAAGCAAGCAGCCACAAAGGGGGATGGAGGAGGGAGGGACCTGGGAGGGGAAGGGGAGGGGCACATGGTCTGGGATTGGGTAGGGTAAAAGGACTGAAGCCCTGAGGGCCAGCAGAAAAAATGGAAACAGGCAACCCCAGGAGGTTGGGGGGTGGGGGGACCCTCCAAAATGTACCAGAGACCTGGGAGGTGAGAGACTCAAAGGGAGGGACCCTAGATGAAATGCCCTACAGTGGGGAGAGGGAACTTGTAGAGCTCACCTCCAACAGAAAGACAGGACATGGAGTGAGGGATGGGGTTGCCATCCCACAGTCAAACCTGACCCAGAATTGTTCCTGTCTGAAAGAACTGCAGGGATGGAAATGGAGAAGAGCCTGAGGAAAAGAAGGTCCAGTGACAGGCCCAAAGTGGGACCCAGCTCAAGGGGAGGTCCCAAGGCCTGACACTATTACTGAGGCTATGGAGCGCTCACAAAATGGGCCTAACATGACTGCCCTCCGAAGGACCCAGCTGGCAGTTGTGAGAGTCAGATGCAGGTGTTTGCACCCAGTCAGTGGACGGAGGCTGCTGGCCCCTGCGGCGGAATGCGGAGGAGCTCGAGGAAGCTGAGGAAGAGGGCAGCCCTGTAGGAGGACCAGCAGTCTCAATTAACCCGGACCCCCAAGATCTCTCAGACACTGGATCACTGGCCAGGCGGCAGGCACCAGCTGATATGGGGCCCCCAACACATATATACAGCAGAGGACTGCAGGGTCTGGGTTCAGTCAGAGAAGATGCACCTAACCCTCAGGATACTGGAGGCCCCAGGGAGTTTGGCGGTCTGGTGGGGTGGGGTGGGGAGGGTGGGGGCATCCTCGTGGAGATGGGAACAGTCAGAGGGTGGACCAGGAGGGGAATGAAATCTGGAGTGTATAAACAAACAAACAAACAGTGGGAGAAGAAAGGATCCAAGAATAAATAAACTTGGGTCTGGGAATGTTGTTAAGTGGTAGAGCATCGGTCTAATGCACACAGGTCTCACACTTACCAGTCTCACACATACAGGTCTCACACTTTGCTTCCCAGCACAGTAAGAAAACAAAACGTGAGCCTTGATCTTGGTATCTTAGGTGTTTACACGTGGGGAACGGGAAGGTGGCCCAGTGGATAAAGCACTAGTTGCATTAGATTGGGACCTGTAGTTTGAATCCCCAGAGCCCATGTAAGGGTGGGCAGGCACAGAGACCACCTGTATCCCTGTACTCAGGAGGCCAAGGCCCCTGAGTTCATGCCCACCAGCACTTTATCCTAAGTGCCGGGATTAAGGCGGATTGCAGGTGTGAGTTGCCATACCCATTTTTTTTAATTGTTTTCTAGTATGTGCATTTGTGGCTTATGAATTTCCTTTTCAAGCTAAGCATGTTTGTCCATGTGTATACTCCCAGCATGGGCAAGGCAGAGTGGAAGAATCACCACGCTAAGGCTCACCTGGTGATCTTCATAGTAGATTCTACTAGGTCAGTCAGCCGGGGCTGTGTCGAGACTCTGGGAAAGGGCCAGTGAGAATATAAACAAACATCCCTTTCAGTGCTGCTACAGTCCTGCCTTGGTAGTTCATGGTCTTTTTGTTTGTTTGTTTGGTTGGTTGGTTGGTTGGTTTGGTTTTTCAAGACAGGGTTTCTCTGTGTAGCCCTGGCTGTCCTGGAACTCACTCTGTAGACCAGGCTGGCCTCAAACTCAGAAATCCGCCTGCCTCTGCCTCCCAAGTGCTGGGATTAAAGGTGTGCGCCACCACCGCCCTGCGTTCATGTTCTTTTTATTTAGTTCAAGCATTCCTAAGGAATCTCCCCTGAGGGGCTGTGGCGCAGCTGGCGGCAGAACACTTAGCTAGCTTGGCAGGACCCTGGGTTCATCCCCAGCACTGTGACAAGGAACTCACGTGTCTGGAAGTCCATGCCCTTCCAAAGAAAGGAACAGAGAAAGGAAAATTCCCCCTGACCTATGAGTTACTTAGAAGTGTGCCATTCAGTTTCTACTTTACAATCATTGGGAGATTCTTCTTATCTGTAATTGATTTGTTTGATTAGTTTGTGATCAGATCATTCTATATAATTTCAGTTCTTTTAAATTTGTTGAAATTTGTTTCATGGTCAGCATAATGTTTATCTTGATAGCTCTGTGGGTTCTTGAGAAGAACATATTTTGGCTCTTGTGTGGAGTGTTCTCTAAAGACCTACCAGTAATCTGACTGCTTGCTGGGGGTTGTGAGCTGCCATGTGGGTGCTGGAAAGGTAGACCTGGGTTCTCTGGAAGAGCAGCTAGTGCTGTTAAACTGCCCTGCCAGCTCGCTAGCACCACCACTCCCCCCCTTTTTTTTGGGGGGGGGTCTTGAAAAAAAATCCTTTCGCCTTTAACCAGTATTGAGGACCAAAGTCAGGGTCTCGAGCTTGCCTTGGCAATCTGCGGCTGGGCCAAAGCCTCGGCTCTTCCATGTGAAACCTGTATAAGATGACATGGGCGGCACGAGGAGTCAGAGCTCAGTGAAGGAGAAAATGAACACTGCCACCCCAAAATAGAGGTAAAACGTAAGAGGGGTCTGTGGGCGTGGCTTAGTTTTAGTAGCGTTTCTCCTAGCATGTCTGAAGTCACAGGTTTGGTTTCTAGCACATAGATCACCACATAGACCAGGTATGGTAGAGACCAACTTAGGATACATGAGACCCTGTCTCAATACCAGTGTATATAAAATAGATGCCAACCACATTTCCTACCAAAAAAAAAAAAAAAAAAAAAAAATGGAGTGCTTGAAGCAGTCTCAAACTCAGTGACTAAAGACCAGTACAATAGGCACAGACACGAGCAGGACATTTTGCCAGAGAGGACAGATAGCATGAGGCAAGATGATCTGGTCAGCCAGGAGGAAAGAGGAGCTAAGGCATGCCACGCTCGTTCTCAAATGTCAGAAGTAAAGACTAACACTAATAAAAACTGCCAGTTTTGGGAAAGCCGGATTTCCTCCATTTGGGGTACTGTAAATTGTATAGCCACCTGAAAAGTAGTTGAGTAGCTTCTAGGAAAACGAAGTATGTGTTCCCATGTGAGCAAGCAGCCGTGCCCCTCAGCACTAACCCCAGAGAACTGAAAACTCACAGATCTGAACATGACTCTTCATAGCATGAAGAGTCAAGCACGGCTTCGAGCAAGGAGCCGGCCTAGATGTTGTCAGCAGACAGACTGGGAAAGGAAACAGGGTGCGCCTGCCGTTCAGCCTTAACACAGAAAGTAGGGAGGACCCAGGACTAGGTAAGGGAGAGTCAGGGACCTAAGTGGGCAGGGTCAAGAGGAAGATGGGCTGGAAAAGACAAATATCATTCTTATGTAGAGCCTGGATTTAAGTGAGAGAGAGAGAGAGAGAGAGAGAGAGAGAGAGAGAGAGAGAGAGAGAGAGAGAGAGAGATGGACAGCTACAGGAAGGAAAATGATGGGCAGACAAGTCAAGTGCTGTGAGGCTGTGCATGGAAAGTCATGCAAAGCACTTTGTGTGTGTGCCTAAATGTTTAAGTTAAATTATAATGCCATTTTCATAATAATAATGTCACAAAACTATGAATTTGAAAACAAGTAAGTAACTACCAGGAGATTGAAGGTAAAAGTAAGTGTGACCATAAAAAGATAAAGAAAATCTGTCCTAATGGAAGGATTCTAAACACTGACATAAGAGGATGTTTTATAAAACCGGGTGATGACCTGTTCTAGGTCTGTGGATTCATACAAGCTATGCAGATGTTCTGATTCTCTGATTGGAGGAGAATAGATGGATTGTACAGAGTCTGTATACCGCTTTTTATAAAAAGTTGATTCTTTTGCAATATCTTTAGCTTAAGATAAAATACATTATAAAATATTTTCTCCTTTTAAAGAGTTTGTTAATTTATATGCATGTGGTAGGAAGATGGGAAAGTGCAAATATATGTGCAGGTGTCCACAGAGGCCAGAAGGTGTCACATCCTCAAGAACTGGAGTTACAGGCTGTTGTGAGCTGTCTAGCATGAGTGCTGTGAACCAAACTTGTGACTTCAGGAAGGGCAGGAAGTGCTCCTAACTGCTGCTAAGCCATCTCTCCAGCCCCTATAAAAGGAATGTAAAACCAACATGTAAATATAGCATAAGTTCAAACAAGTTGTAGTCAAATGTTGCCCTTCGGAGAGAGATCCATTTGTCTGTGCCGGGGTCTCAAGCAGTTGTTGAGGTTGATTTTGAACTTCTGTTCCTTTTGCCCCAACTTCCTCATTACTGGGATTGTAGACACGCACCACGATGCCTGGTTTATATGGTAACAGGTTTGAGCTCGGGCCTGGTCTGTACCAGGCAAGCATCTTCCAGTCGAGCCACGTCCCAGATCCCACTTGGAGCTCTAAGGCTGCTGGCTTCAGTTCCTAACACTGCTTGGATATTCAGGAAGAGAAACCATTCATTATTTGGTTTAACTAAATTTTCATGTTAACAAAAATAGAAGATTATGTTTATTAAAAAGACAAGACAGCTCTGTGCTTTGTCGTCAAGACTACAAACTCCAGTTCAGACAGAACTCCAGCAGCAAGTGCATATTAAGCTCAAGCCCAGAACCCTGCTGCCCGGTCTGCCCAGGCCAAGCTTCTAAACAGGATGGCTTGGGGGATGGTGGTCTAATTTTAGTTGGAGGTATAGGTTAGGTCTCATTTCTCACAAGTGATCTAGAAGTTTCACTGACTATTGAAATAGTCCGACCATGTGCCTAGGTGCCATTGTAAGGACTTGAGTTCCCCTAGCTATACATGATTGCGCCATTCTTACCTCTGCTGTTGAAGAATCTGGCCTCGGTTAGGTAACTTGAGCAAGACTACGCCACAAGTATTTCTGGAATTTGAGACCAACACATTCCAGAGCCAAAGTTGGTGGACATATTAATATATTAACAAATGTGTGTGTGTGTGTGTGTGTGTGTGTGTGTGTGTTGTATACACTTAATTGCTTGACTTGTTTTTTGTCTCCAGTAGCAGTGGACTTGCTAAAGAAACTAGTGCCCTTAAAGTTTTCTTTTATTCCATTTATTTATTGAGTGTATGTGTATATGTGTGGGTAGGTGTGTGCTGCCACAGCATGTGTGTGGAGGTCACAGGAGTTGATTCTCTCTTTCTATCGTGGATCCCACATGTCGCCATCAGGCTTGGCAGCAAGTTCTTTCACTGCTGAGCCATCTCACTAGCCCTAGTTTCTTAAAGTTCTAAAGCCTTCAGTGGCAGCATCAGCCAGTGGCAGGCAGCCTGATTAGTAGTCCCTATACTTCAACCTTATTGTTTCTAAATGTCTTCAAGAAACTTGGAAGCAGGAATCATTTTTGTTGATTCCGAAAACCAAAGGCCTTTATCCTCTCCTAACTCACTGACCAGATTATTGTATCTAGGGAGATGTCCCCATTGTGATAATGGACTGGGTAGCAAGGAAACGTTCTTTAAATGTAAATGAATCCAGCCTTGGGATTATCCACCGTGCAGCTAGGCAAGCCCCTAAGATCACTCAGTGAAAAGGTTAGCATTCCCACTCTGTAAATTATACAAAGTTTCAATTCCTCTAAAGATGATTAAATAGTTCAGAGTGAAACAGACAAATAGCCCCTCCCACACACTCACAAAGTTCAGAACAGTACTTTATTTCCATTGCAATCAAAGCATATTGCTCCAAGTAATAGATATGTTTAATGATTTAAAAAAAATCAGCCTGGCTGTTGACAGTCATGTCCTGAGGAACATGGTGAGTTGGTCTAACTCTGTCTTCTCTTCCCAGGAGTATATCAAGGGGATCTGCGAGCCGGAGCTGGAGGAGAAAGAGCGCTACCCCAAGGCTATGCACTGCATTTTTGTCGGGGCACAGAGCCTCTTTTTGAAGAGCTTAATTCAGGATACCTGTGCTGACCTCTGTGTTTTAGATACTGGGCTTCTTGGCATCCGAGGAAGCGCTGAGGCTGTGGTCATGGCCAGGAGTCACATTCAGCAGTTTGTGAAGCTCTTTGAGGGTAACGAGACCCTCCCCAGTAATCAGAGAGAGTCGGAAATCAAACGGGAGTTCAGGCAGTTCGTTGAGGCCCATGCAGACAGTTACACCATGGACCTGTTGATTCTGCCTACTTCCCTGAAGAAGGAGCTACTGAGTCTCACACAGGGGGAAGAGAATCAGTTTGAAACAGGAGATGATGATGTCATTACTGTTGGAGATGTGAGGCCACCAGAGTACACACAGAGTATTGCCACAGGACCCAGTATTGCTAGAGATGAAATTGTTGTACAGGAAGATTCCAGAAATAAAGCTAGGACCCCTGTTTCTGAGCTTACAAAACAAATGGACACAGTCTTTTCTAGTTCACCAGATGTGCTTTTTGTTCCAGTGAATGGTGTAAGTCCAGATGAAGATGGTCTTTCCAAAGACAGAGTTTGTCACAAGAGGAGGTCTTCTGATACAGAAGAAAGGCATACCAAGAAGCAGTTTTCCTTAGAGAATGTTCCAGAGGGGGAGCTTCTGCAAGATGGTAAGGCGTCAGCTGGAAATGAAGTCATTGACCTATCTGATGCAGCTTCAAACTCTACAAATCTAAGCCCCGATGGAAAAGACACTACAGAAGAAATGGAATACAATATCCTTGTTAATTTCTTTAAAACCATGGGCTATTCCCAAGAGATTGTTGAAAAGGTCATTAAGGAGTATGGGCCTTCTACAGAACCATTATTGCTCTTAGAGGAAATTGAAAAAGAAAATAAAAGGCTCCAAGAAGACAGAGACTTTCCACCTTGCACTGTGTATCCAGAGGCCAGTCAGAGCAGAAGCGTAGGACTCGGGAGCACCACAAAGGAGTTCCCCGCAGATTCCACTCCAAAGAAAGCACAGAGTCCCACAGAGCAAACTATGGTGGAAAGATTCTCCCAGTTACCGTTCAAAGACTCTAAACAGTGTACCTCAAACTGCAGGGTTAATTCTTTCAGAACAGTGCCAGGAGGACAGAAACATGAAATGTGGGCTTCAAAGCAGAACTCCAGTTGTACTGTAGACCTGGAAACTGATGGCCCCCCAGCCTCTGCTGCCCCTGCCAGCCCTAAAGATGTCAGTTTTGTTTCAAGAGGAGCTTTAGGGCACCAACAGAGAAACCCAGCTTTTCCTGAAAATGGTTTTCAACAGCAAGCAGAACCTTTGCTTCCAAATAATACGAAAGCTGCCTGTGAAAAGCGCTCTGGCTGCAGTAACTCTCCTCAGCCTAAGCCAAATTATCCCCCGCTTGCCCCACCACTGCCGCTGCCCCAGCTGCTGCCTTCAGTCACTGAGGCTCGGTCCGGAGGATCCTCTGATCATATTGATTCCTCAGTTACGGGGGTTCAAAGATTTCGAGATACTTTAAAAATACCATACAAGCTGGAATTAAAAAATGAGCCAGGAAGAGCAGATCTGAAGCATATTGTTATAGATGGGAGCAACGTTGCAATCACGTGAGTCTCTGCAGACCACGCTTACATAGTTGTCTAAGCAGTGTCTGAGGGTGTGTGTGTGTGTGTGTGTGTGTGTGTGTGTGTGTGTGTACACACACTGTCCTTTGTATTCTAGTGGATCTGCATCCTTTCTTGGGGGAAGACCAGTTGCTTGTAAAGTCTTGCATTTGGTTTTTAAATAATTATTTCAAAAATAAATTCTGGGGGCTGGAGAGATGGCTCAGCGGTTAAGAGCACCAACTACTCTTCTAGAGGTCCTGAGTTCAATTCCCAGCAACCACATGGTGGCTCACAACCATCTGTAATGTGATCCAATGACCTCTTCTGGGGAGTCTGAAGACAGTGATGGTGTACTCACATACATACAATAAATAAAAAATCTTTAAAAAAAAAAATAAATTAAATTCTGACAGCACGCTTATTGCTACCCCAACAAGGTTTATGTTCCCAAATGAATTTTACACACACACACACACACACACACACACACACACAAACACACATAGCCTTTTTTATTTTAATATCCCTTAATCAGCACAATAGCTGGGCCACTTCCTAACCTCCCACCAATAATCCCGAGTTATTACTTACTAAACTATCTTGGCTGCTCTGGACCCAGAGGGCTGCCCAACTGGCCTGTGCACCTGGCTGCGCTGGGCCCCTCACATGGCCATGCCTCTCTGTCCTGCACTCTTCTCAGGCAGGGATCTCAAGTCCCTCTTCTCCTTCCCTCCATACTCTTCTGTCATGGCAGATCTCCTTCCTCCACCTCCTCCTCCTAGTCCCCCCCCTCCCTTCCAGTCCCAAGCCTGGGCAACCTAAAAGCCCTGCCTCTGTCTGTCCTGCCCAGACATTGGCTGCCTGGGTCTTTATATACCAGTCAGAACCAACTGGGGGCAGGGTCCCTCAGTGTCCTCCTTGAGGAAATTCTGACTCTCTTGTAAACAATTCTGGGACCCAAATTAACATTAGAATGCAAGCAGCATTAGGCCCAGCCCACCACTTTTGGTCTTTCCCTTCTGAACTTTCCCTTCACCCTATTCCTGTGGGTAAGAGACTGGACTGTGTATTTCCACAGTACACATAGGATACAGCTATAAATGAATTGGACTTTGAAATCTGTGTTATCATTAAATTCCCAGTACAAGAGTGGGGCTGCTGCTGCCTTCGCTTGTTCGACAGTCTCTTAGAGCTCTGTCTGCCTGCCTCAGATCCCTAAAAAAAAAACCTTTCAAAAGTATTGTAATTTTTAATTAAGTTTATCTGTGTGTCTAAAAGCCGATTTGTACACATGAATACAGTACACACAGGGGCTAGAAGAGCGTCTCCGAGCCGCTGTTGTTGGAGTTCTAGGTGGATCGAGCAGCCTGATGTGGGTGCTGAAACATGGGTCAAGTCTTTCTCAATGACTGAGCCCTCACCCCCAGCTCCTACAGGTGTTGACTCCTAAGAATAATATCCAGTGTTGCTGAATGCTTGCATGGCTCTTTCCAGGAGTCCTGAAACCAGCCGTGTCGTGTAGTTTTAGGAATACCTAGGGCATTTTTCGTTCTGGTACTCATGTTTGGGCAGGAGTGAGGCAAGCACTCCACCGCAGTACTGTCTCCCAAATGCTCGTTCTCTTCCCGTTTGAGCTGCTCTTCCTGAGTTGCCCAGGCCGGCTGACCGGGCTGTATTCAGATTCACAGTCCTCCTGCCCTGTCTCCCCCAGTGCTTCTATTACAGGCAGGAAAAATTCATTATTAGCATATGTTTATTTTGTTTTATGTGTATAAAAGTTTTGCCTGCATGTTTATATGTCCATGCCAGAGTGCATACCTGGTCTCCACAGAGACCAGAAAAGGGTGTTGGATTCCTTAGGACTACAGTTGTCGTTTGAGCCACTGTTTGGGTACTGGGAACCAAACTCAAGTCTTCTGCTGGAGTAGCAAGTTTTTTTCTTTTTTTTGTTTTTTGTTTTTTTATTCAAATTTACAAGCAAATATAAAACAAGAGTCTCGTGGGTTTACTCAACAATTGCTAGTTCATGACCAATCTTGTTTCATCTGTAAACTTACCTACCACTTTAAACCACTTGTCTTATTTTATTTTTTGTTTACTTCTGTTTCTTTTCTCTCTGGTATTGGGGCTGGAAGCCAGGCTCTTCTGCTTGTTAGGTCAGTGTTCTGCTGCTGGGCCCTCTCTAGCCCTTTGGGTGCTTGTAAGGAAATCTCAGATACATATTTCATCCGTAAGTACTTCAGAATGTGTGTCAGATACAGTCTGTGTTGTTTTCTGGAAATTATTTCTTACTCTGAGGACAGAGGGGACTTTGTGTCTTAGCAACTGCCTTCCTCATGATGGTAAGGACTCCCGCTCAGTTTTCTCCCTTTCTTTCAGTGTGGGTGTGTCCTTTTCTTGGTGAACTCTGGGACCAGTTTGTCCTTGGCGACAGGACAGAGCTCACTGCTGATGGGAGCAAAGCCCTACACTTCTTAAGTCATGTCCCATCCGAACTCGGTGTGCTGGTGAGGTGCCTCGACGGTGGCCGCTGTCCCAGGCGTGTCCATGGTAGCCTAGCCCAGGACGTAGGGTAGCTCAGAATCGGCTGCTGACAGCGGTGCGCTCCGGCAGTGCACGGGCCCAGTCTGATCTCTTGGTACATTAAGCTTGTTTGCCATCCTTCATCCACCGTATACGTCTGCACGGCGCGGAGTTGTGTGTCTGTCTCGTAGCTTCTGGGATGTAGTTCCTTGTTTGGAACATGGTCTCACCCTGTATCCCTGGTCTAGAACGTGCTGTGAAGGCCAAGCCGACCTTAAACTCAGAAAAGATAATCCAAGCCTTCTAAGTGCTGGATTAGAGACATGCGCCGTTACACCTGGCCTGGTGGTTTTGCGGCAGGGTCTTACTGATAGCCCTTGCTGGCCTTGCTGGCTTGCTTGTCAACCAGGCAGGCTCCAAAGTCATGAAGATCCATCCTCCAGTCTGTGCCTACCTCGTGTGAGACTTCGTGCATATGAATTTTGACAAGTATAAGCATTGATTTGCTTTTCTTTTTTAAAAAATAAATTATTAATTTTATGTTTTCATTTTGTCACAATTTCTTTAAAAAAGGTGCTACCATTTTAGAGATTAGAGTTTAGCAGTCTGGGCTGGGGTGCTTGTAGCTCTGTTGATGGAACACTTGCCTGACATCTTTGAAGCCCTGGGTTTTATCCAGCACACCGTGTAAATGGCATGGTGGCCCCTTCCTGAATCCCAGCCCTGGGAAGGAGAAGGCAGGAGGATGGAGGTTGTGATGAAAGGCAGGGTGCAAGTGCTGTGCCTGTGTCCTTGTCCCCAAGCAGCTGCCTACCGACATCTCACATTGGTGTGTCTAAGTAAAACTGGACAAGCCAGCCATTCAGGGACCTGTGACCAGGATTGGCTCCACTTCCTCACTGTCCAAAGTCCTTTTTTTTTTTTTTTTTTTCCTTCGGTTTTTTTGAGACAGGGTTTCTCTGTGTAGCTCTGGCTGTCCTGGAACTCACTCTAGACCAGTCTGGCTTCGAACTCAGAAATCTGCCTGCCTCTGCTTCCCAAGTGCTAGGATTAAAGGCATGCGCCACCACTGCCCAGCCCACTGTCCAAAGTTCTTAAACTGAGTGACTGCACATGATTTTGAAGTAGTTGATTCCTTTGTAAAACCTTTCTGCCTATGGAAAAACTTTCCAAATTGATATTCAAACAATAAACATAGATGAGCCAGGACTGAGGATGGGAATGATGCTGCGTGTGCATGTTGTATGTGTGTTCATGTGTCTGTGTGCATACTGTACATGTATGTGTTCGTGAGTGTGTTTGTGTGCACGCTGTACATGTGTTCTTGAGTATGTCTGTGTGCATGCTGTACATGTGTTTGTGAGTGTATGTGCATGCTGTGTGTTCATGAGTGAGTCCACATGTGCACACATGTGTTCATGAGTATGTCTGTGTGCATGCTGTACATGTATTCATGAGTGTGTCTGTGTGTGCATGCTGGATGTGTGTTCATGAGTATGTTTGTGTGTGCATGCTGTGTGTGTTCATGAGTGTGTCTTTGTGTATGTACACTGCACATGTATTCATGAGTGTGTGTGCATACTGCACGTGTGTTCATGAGTGTGTCTGTGTATACACCTGTAGTGTGTTCATGAGTGCAGCTGTGTGTGTTTGGAGACCAGAGGTTAAGATTCGTGTCTTCGGTTGCTTTCCCCTTGTTTTGTTTGTTTTGAGGTCAGGGTTTCCCTGAACCTGGAGCTCACCAATTTGCTAAACTAGCTGGGCAAGGGAACTCGAGGGTGCCTCCTGTCTGTGCCTGTTCGCCAGTGCTAGCTAGGATTACGGGTGGGCACCCACATCACTTGTTACGTGGGTGCTTGGGGTGGGGCTCATGCCCGTTCAGCAGGTCCTTCCCTCTGGGGCAGTGAGAACACCTCTCACAGAGGCCACCATTGGGAAGTACAGCGATGCTGTTCACCATGGCGGGTGTGTCCATATCTAATCCTTCCTAGACTCTAACACCCAAACATCACATATATCCTAATGCGTTTTTAATATTATTTGTTTGCTTGTTGTGTGGGGTTTGTTTGTGTCTGTGTACGTATATGCCATGTGTAGTAACAGACAGTTGTGTGTGAACAATCAGATGTGGATGCTAGGAACTCAGGTCCTCTGGAAGAACCGCCTGCTCTTAACTGCCAAGATGATTGGTATTATTATTCCTATTATTTTAACCGTTATTTCTGTCTGTGTATATGGGTAGGGGCACAGGGAGGTTGTGCACATGTAAGCTGGTACATGCAGACGCCAGAAAAGGGCTGAGCTCCAGCCCTCGGGAGGAGCAGCAAGTGCTTTGACCACTGGGCCGGCTCTCCCAGCCATTTATTTACTGGTTCTTTCTAGAGGATTTGACTTTTCTTCGGGTTTACTGAGGACTGTGTCTAAGAGCAGCACTTTAAAAGGGTGCACACCTGCACCCCAGCACTCAGGCGGCTCTCAGAGTTTGAGGCCAGCTTGCTCTGCAGAGCTGTATAGAGACAACAACAGTAAAAAGGGATATTACCCTAAAATAGAGTAGATTCACATGGAACGCTAGTAATCACATTTCCTGTTCTTGCCAGTCTTTCTATATAGCAGGTTCCATGACTATTTTTTTATTAAGTGGAAGCCAGAAGTTATAAATCAAAATTTTGTAACTTGATGACATGATTGTCATTTTAACTGAGACCAGATGTTTTTTAATTTAAGTTTTTTGGCACTGCTGTGTGAGAATTGAACTTTGATTCTTAGACAGACTAGGCAAATGCTCTGCTTCTAAAGCTTCATTCTCAGCCTGTTGTTGTTGTTGCTGCTGTTGTTGTTTTAGGTGTGTGTGTGTAATGGAATCTTCATACAAGTTTTTTGGAGTGAGAAGTTGGTATCACTTGCATTCCCTTGCCTAGGGTCTCACCTAGACTAGGGGCCATATTGTCTTTCCTGAGCACCTGGACTGCCTGTGTCTTCACAGAAGTTAAGATTAGAATGTTCAAACTGTATTATCATTGGACATATAACGCTTCACAGGGACCCTAACCCGTTTGACCTAGCTAGGTGCTGTCAGAATTGAGAAGGAAATCTGAGGCTGTCAAGAGCAGGGTATCTTGGTGGGAACTCCCCTGAAGCAGACCAGTCCCGCTTTGCCCTGGATTGCTATTTATTTGTCTGATTATGCTGTCTGTTATGATGTCTGCAGCTCATATATATGATGAGAAATTCCAAAACACCTGCCTTGTGCTGCTGACTCTGTAAGTTTTTGGTCCGTTTCCCCCCTTGTCACCATGAATGAGTCAGGAATGAGTCAGTGGACGTGTTTGTGGTGTCTGGCTCGACATCACAGTGGTGGCTAAAACCCCAGCCCGAGAGCACCTGACTCGTTGCTTTGGTGATTTTCCGTGTAGATGGGGTTTGCCCACTCACTTATCAGAACTGCACATTCTGTCCCTTTTTCTTGCCAGTCTTTCTATAGCAGGTTCCACAACTACCATTTATGAAGTGGAAGCCAGAAGGAAACCGTGCTCTCCTGGCTGACTCGGAAAGGGCTCTGCACTGCCCTGTCTGGGCTGGTGACCACTGCTCGCTATTGGCTCCTAGCTCTCCTTTGCTTTTGACATGTTGACTGGCTGCTATAGTGTGAAAAATAGCCAGGTAACGCGTTTCCAGAGGCATGGAACAGGAATTCATCCTCCCAGGAGCCTCCCAGGCTCAGAGGTGTTTCTTGCACATGGAGCTGGGAGCCTCACATTTTGGCCCCCAAAGCAGAAGGTATTCTATTCTCTGTACCTTGAATAGATGCTCTCCAGGTAGGGTAGACCACTGGCCTGCACTTCCTTGCCCACCAGCCTCTCTGTTGCAGAGACCAGAAGCAGCAAGGACTAAGCAGACTTACCCAGCCAGTGGAGTAGGAGTAGGAGTAGGCTTAGACAGAGTTCTCACTGGGCTAAACTGTCAGGACAGCCATTTGGCTCCACTTGACTGGATTTTCTTCCCCTCGCTGAGGCTTAAACTCAGACCACACCCCCACCGCTCCATCCCATTTTCTTTTATGTAGTTTTATTTTCTAGATAAATCTATATACTCACCCAAACTTTGACCCACTCTTTTACCAGTTTTTCCCTTTGAACCATTTTGTTTTGTTTTGTTTTTGCTTTGTTGTTGTTGTTGTTGTTGTTGTTGTTGTTGTTTTGAAACAGGGTTTCTCTGTGTAGCCTTGGCTGTCCTGGAACTCACTCTGTAGACCAGGCTGGCCTCAAACTCAGAAATCCGCCTGCTTCTGCCTCCCAAGTGCTGGGATTACAGCGTGCGCCACCACCATCTGGCTTCCTTTGAACCATTTTTAACGCTATTACTTTCAGGGTAAAAAGTGTTGTGATCTTACCACAGAGAACACTGAAAACTGGGACAGCATTAGTGCTTCCAGAAACTTTGCCACATCCCCTCAGAAGGCCAGGGTAGTGTGTGTGTGTGTGTGTGTGTGTGTGTGTGTGTGTGTGTATCTGTGCTTTGAATAACCTGGAGGTTCTGGAGGACGAAACAGGTTTCCCTAAGACAGCAGAGGGCTCTTGATCTGGGGATCTTCATGTTAGAACTAGTTGACTTAACTCCAGGCCTGTCTTTGGTGTTAAACATTTTATGTAGTTATTCTTTGAAAACAACAACAACATCCCCAGTTAACTTCCTTTTTTCCCTCAGTAGTAAGTGTCTCACTGGTACATCCTTACTGTATTATTTGCTTGCATGTGTTTTCTGGGATAAGATCTGATCCGTTTCTTTTTTATGGGTCTCTGGAAACGAGAGTGGGCTTAATCCTCTAGCAGAGGGAAGGAACTGCGAGCTATTCATTGCAGCTTCTTGACTACCTAGCTGTGTGTATGCAGCTCTTCCTGCTCTCAGGGGTCAGGGATGCAAATGGGGCTGGCGGCCTTCTCTAGTATAGCAGGAGGGCCTTGGGCAGCAGTGGCGAAGTTTGAGTCTGCCCCGGCACACCACTCTCCAGGCAGCCGCATGCTGTAGACATGCTGTAGACAGAGCATTCTGTCTTGCACTCCAGTAGACGGAAGCTGGGACGCGAAAGGTCAGACAGGGTCTTCTGAAGTTTTGTGTCAACAGGACTGAGCCTGCCGTCAGAGGCAGGAGGGAAGGTGAGGCGTCCGCAGCCAGAGGACAGGAGCAAGACCACCTGGCAGGCGTGTTATTATGGAGAAGTTGCCTTTGCTTGCTCTCTCTGACCCGCCAGAAGTAGAAGGACCTGAAGCCAAGCCTGGCAGAGGTCGTGTGTGGGAAGGACTTCTCTCCTTCGTTCACCTTTACTTACGTTCATTGCTTATTTATCTAAGCATGTGTGGAGCACACTGACACCATGCTGCCCGTGTCCCATTTCATATGGGAGGAGCCACACACCCACATTTGTAAGTGCATGTGTATCTGTGTACCATGTGCATGCCTGGTCAGAAGAGGGTTTCTGATTGACTGGGACTGGAGTTACAGATGATGTGAGCCGCCATGAAGGTGCTAAGAACGGAGTCCACCCCTTCGCAGGGTGAGCATGCTCTCACCCAAGGAGCCACCTCGCTGGCTCCTGGTTCTGTATTTTGAAATGAGCTGCCAGACCTGGGGCGTGCAGTTGTTTTACTTAGTAGCAGGAGGTCACACGCTGGGCTGAGTGCAGCCCCTTTCTGTTTTACGAGCAGGAGCTCAGCCATATTTGTCACCGACAGCTGTCTGTGGCTGTTGTCACTTCGCTGCAGCAGGGTTGAGTGGTGACAGTGAGCAGGTGACCGTTACAGATTGGCAGGTTCCAGCCTGTTTCCTGCCTGCTTACCTCTCCCCCTGCCTTTTGCTTCAGTCAGTGCAGTCCCCTGTGCCCTAGTTAGTTTCATTTGAATCTTGTTTTCAAATTGTTCTTTAAAACTTTGAACATGGAAACTTCAGTTCCCTGGAAAGTGGGTGGGGTACCTACCACCCCTCAGAGGCAGCAGCAGCGTAGGGTTCTGTGGTATGGGCAGACTCACATCTTTATTCCTGTCCTCAACCACAGGAAGGCAGAGCAGGGCATCGTCACAGCTACTGAACTGTTTTTGCTTGAGGGACAAATTCTGCAATAAAATTCATAAGAAACGCTAAGATTCACACTGGCTGGAGCTCTGTGGTGGATCAGGACCCAAGTGTGAGCCACAGCATGGCGAGAGAGGGGCTGGGGACAGTCACTCCACGGAGGTATACATCAGTAATGTCAGACCCCAGGAGACTGAGGCAGGAGGATCACAAATTTGAGTCAGTTTCAATGACATAGACTGTGTCTCTAAAAGGAAGTTGAAGTTGTTAGAGGCCAATGATTAGACAGAACTTAGGAATAGGATTTATCCCCAATAGACTACCCTTAAACCCACGATAGTAAGCAAGTATCACAGCAGGCCTGCCGCTCTGCACCGCAACAGCATACTCAGTCTGTCAGGTACAGGGAGAGGACCTACGACTGACTCTGAGCTGCAGGAAGGACTCGTCGGGCGGCAGCAAACTGTATGACGAATGCGAGAGTAGAGGCATGTCTGTGTTGTGTTGTTATGTATGGTTGCTCTTTTCTGTGGTAAAGCCTAGATTTTCTATCCACTGTAACCTAAAGGAAGTTGTCCTTCCTCCAGGCACGGCCTGAAGAGGTTCTTCAGCTGCCGCGGCATAGCGATCGCAGTGGAGTACTTCTGGAAGCTCGGCAACAGGAACATCACTGTGTTTGTCCCACAGTGGAGGACGCGGCGGGACCCTAACATCACAGGTGAGCCAGTGGTCCATCTCTCCGAGCTTCTGGTTAGATATTTATTAGTGCTTCACATTTCAACACAGGGTGCTTTTTATAGAATCGTGCGTGTGGGCAACAACCTGAATGAGAGAATTTTAAATTGGTTCTGTCTGGTCAAATAGAAGCTGAAAACTCTGGTTGTGCACGCCCGTGATGTCAGTGCTCAGAAGATGGAGCGGGAGGGCGGGAGTCAGTCAGGAAGACCATGGGACTCTGGGGCCTGGTGCAGGCACGCTGCCGCTGGAAGGAGTGCAGTGTAAGGACGGGTGGGGACCCAGCACAGCGCTGAGAGGCTGGCCTCCGCCCCCGCCCTTGGACTTTTGAGTGCTGTTTTTGAGTGCTTGCTCAGTACGTTAGAGCCACTGTCCTCAGTGGTCAAGGGCTTGCTATGAATGGCTCTGTCTGCCATGTAGTACTTCTGCCCAACCTCAGGCCCCACACAGAAGGTTCCAATTTAATATAAATTGTGAAATATTCCAGAGAAACTTAAGGTTGTTTTTGTCTTAGGTGAAAAGGCTGTGCCGGGCACAGTAGTAGGGGCACCAAGAAAGGAAAGGTAAAACGGGGTGGGCATGTTGTATAGATTTGTCTAGCACAGAAACAGGAAGTGAAACTTCAGCACGAGGGAGATGGAAGTTCCAGAGTGTTCCCAGCTTCCTTTATTTGGGAGAAGAGCCACAAGGAGCGAGGCAGATCCGTTCCTTTCTCTTCCATCTGAGTGTCAGTGCTGACTTGTATGCCATGCAGCTCTGAGGCAGGGGGCCTCCATTTTGGGCGGGGCAGGTGAGGTCACTGGCCGCTGCTTCGGTAAGAAAGGCAAACACACCAATCTCATGCTTCGCTCGCAGCCGCTCCGGCCTGTGACTGCTTTCCACTGTCGGGCGTTGGCCCTCCGTTCTGTCACTAGTCAAGCCCATGAAGGCCAGTAAATACGTGTACACACGGCTAAGAGTCAGCGGAAGCTGCAGCCAGGCTGGAGAGCAAAAGGGCCGGGACAGTGGCAGTTCTCAGCAGCCTCCTGTGCTCAGGGACTACACACACACACACACACACACACACACACACACACACACACACGCCCCCGCCACACCCCACACACACCCCTGCCACTTCGGGTGACTTTCATCATTTCTCTTTTTATACTCTACTTATAGTATATACGTTTGAGAAAGTTCTTGGGGGCAGGATTAATTAAGTATGGGCTTCTGGTTTAGTTGTCCTTTAGAGGCAGTTGAGTTTAACATTTTGTTATCTTAAAATCTACCCAGTCAGTGCATATGCTGGGCTTGCCTTAGTGTGAGTGACTTTCTTCTTTTGGTGAGTTAGTAAAGTTGAGTAAATGGGGAAAAGAGTCTTTCTGCAAGTCCCCAAGTGAATATTTGGGTTTGCATTCATTTATTTCCACATCTGGGAAGATAGTCTTTGCTGAATACATATCACCTTCTTCCATGAACAGAACAGCACTTCTTAACCCAGCTCCAGGAGCTTGGAATTTTATCTTTAACTCCTGCCCGGATGGTCTTTGGAGAAAGAATTGCTTCTCATGATGACAGGTATGAAGGGCTGTTTTCCTCCCCAGGTGGGAGTGGGGGGGTGGGGAGCCAGCCACCTGTCTACCACATAGGTCTGCACTTTGAAGGGACCTGCTTAATCTAGTGTCAAACTCATCGTCAAGACCTTTAGATACTCTAAGTTTAGGCTGGTGGTTTGTTTTGGGTTGGTTTATTTAGTAAAGCATGTCTGAGATGAGGAAGGGCAGGGATGTGTAGCTGGTTGGTTTTCTTTTTAGAGATTAGGTCTCACCATGCAGCCCTGGCCCAGAACTCGCTCTGTAGATCAAAGATCTAAGCAGATCTCTGTGTTTCAGGCCAGCCAGAGGTACATGGTGAAATCCCCACCCCCAAAGGAGGAGTTCTGATTCCAGCCTTACCCGTGGTGTGTAGTTCACAACTCTATCCTCCAGCTCTCATGTCAGCAGTGACAAGCATGGTGTCTGGGACCCTCAGGCTGTCTGTCCCTTCTTCTCTGCTTTACTCTGCCCATTTCCACATTCCTCTCAGCGAAGGCAGTGCTTTATTTGTTACCCAAGGTGGTATATGGTTGAATGGGACGAGGTGTGTTAGGACCACAGTAGACATTCACTCACTGACAGGAAAGAGACTGAGTTAGATGGAGTGGTGCCATCATAGAGCAGTGTGAAAAGAGGTAAGCAAGGGCTGGACGGGGTTAGGAGCAGTCCTGAGAATCCGTCCTGAAGGGCCCTCTCTGGACCCTATGGCAGGCTCAGGAGCCCTGGCCTGGCCGGGAGTGCTCAGGCGGGAGACCTTCAGGTCCTGGCGACCACAGACCCAGGCACAGACATGAGGCTTTTACTTGGCTTCCGCAGCCGATGGGCTTCAGAGAGCGTGGGTATGTCCCAGTGGATATAAGAGGAGCCTCCCTATCTGCTTTCATTGACATTTGGGCTGATGGCAGCATTGAAGTTTATGCGCTTTAAAAATAAACTGTAACGTTCATAAATAGGAAGTCAACCAAGTATGGTCGTTCAAACCCATGATCTCAACACTTGAGAGGTAGAAGCAGAAGGATTAGGAATTCAAAGTCATCCTCAGCTACACAGTGAATTCTAAGCTAGCCTGGAAAATATGAGACCTGGTGAGGCAGGTGGGATGGGAGTGTAACAAAAATAACACCTTTCTAAGGTTCCTGAGATCTTGGAAACTGTTGAATTGTTTGAGTTCCACTCAGAGATGACTAGGAAGGATGGCCACTCAGAGACTGCTAGGAAGGACGGTCATTCATACTCAGAGACTGCTAGGAAGGATGGTCACTCATACTCAGAGACTGCTAGGAAGGACGGTCACTCATACCTCTGAGGCCACTGATCTCTTTTGTTTCATTATCTTTGTTCTCATTCAAGAAATAACATTTCCATCAACTCTACAGGTTTCAGTTCTGTTTTGTTTTCTTAGTTATTCTCACCCTGTAGTCTTGGCTGTTCTCAGACTTCACAGATTAACTCTGTGCCTCTGTCTCACAAGTGCTAGCCTTAAAGGTGTGCATTACTGTGCCTGGCTACTCACAAAGATTCTGAGAGGGTTTGAACAGGCATAATCTTCGGCACTATGACACAGTTCTTTATTAGTGAATGCTTACTTTTTCCAGCACCAGTACATAAGGCCCTAGTTCTATCCCTAGCACCCTGTACACCAGGGATGATGGCCCACACCTATAATCCAGCACAAAGCAGAGGCAAGAGGATCGGAAGGTCAGAGTCGTCTGCAGGTTACTTAGTTCACGGCCAACCGGGGAGACTTCAGACCCTCTCTCTCAAACACAGGGCTGGGAGTTGAGTGATAGAATTCTTACTGTCAGGTTCACAGGGATCCCCAGTTCTCCAGAATGACAGTCTTGGCTCAACTCAAGCCTGACCATAGAAAGACTGCCGTGTAAGATAGACAAGTTCCCTCACACAGCATCCCTGCCTGCCAGAAAGGGCCACTTCCCTTGGAACCTCCCCCCGGCCATGGCGCAGTCCTGTAGTTTTTCTGCTGCGCATCACTCACTCACCTCGCACGCCAGGCCTCGGTGTTTATAAAACGCAAACCCGTTTCCCCACCCTGTGCCGTTTTATAATGGAATCAGTCTGTCTATATTTAGGCCAAACTGAAGGATGGTTCTGACTGATGTCTTCTTAAAGCAAAGCAGAAAATGAATTGCTTTTAAAATTGCACAGCTGACCATCAAGTACCTAACACTGAACTAAACTGAGGCAGCCAACAGCAGAAAGATGAGAGATTCCACAGGCCTGTTACCTTTAACTCGCTCAAGCCTTCATGCATTCTTACCACAGTTTATTGGAGGAACTTTTCTAGAAAATGTAGGAATCAAAGTTAAAATCATTTTTTATAGAATTAGATTGCATAAAAAGTTGTTTTAAGATTGCGCTAACAGTTCCAGAGATACTCATCATTTGAACATTTTCAGTTCACAGGGCCTGGCTGCCCAGCCGGGGTTCAGCTGGTGATCGTTTAAGCAGAGCAAACCCTTGGGTGTCCCTAGCCTGGCTGTTGTGGCCGCCGGCCGGCCAGGCCTGCTTTGCTCATTTCTACCCTCTTGTTACCATAGGTTTCTGCTGCACTTAGCGGACAAGACTGGGGGTATAATCGTAACAAATGATAACTTCAGAGAGTTTGTGACCGAGTCAGTGTCCTGGAGAGAGATTATTACAAAAAGGTAATCTTTTCTTCTTTGCTTTGATCAGAAGTTTGTTGTTTGCATTTTGTGTAGCTTCTGCTTGCTGAGGTGGGTGGACCCAGTCAGGGTAAGGGTGGGCCTCCTAAGAGAGCCTGTGAGAACCTCGTGCCATCTGAAGGGTCAGCTCTGGAGTACTGTGACTCAGCAGAGAACAGGACACAAACATGCTGCGGAGCGAAGGGGCACCCAGCTGAGGGCACGGGCGAGTCTTGCAAGGAGTTTCAGTGTCTGGTGTTTTCCATGAGTTTAGCGTGCAGGCTTTCTTCCTGGTGATACTTGGATGTGTTCAGTTGCTGAACTACTACAGAGCAGTGAACACCGAGTGCTCAGAGGTCCTGTGTGCTTGAGCAGCTGCTTTACACAAGAAGTAAGAGTGCCGGGTGTGGTTCCAGGAATAAAACAGACATGCCCATCCCTCAGATAGGACCATGAAGTGAAGGTACCCACATTCATTTCTCTTGGGGGTTCACAGTTGCCCCTTGTCTGATATATCCTTATAGTCTGCTAAATCCTAACAGGATTTTTGAAAAATCTTGGCTTGGGCTGATGAGCAGTGCCAAGCCTGGGGACCTGAGATGGGTGCCCGGAACCAGGTGGGGAAGAGAGGACCTTCTAACCGCCACCCCCGTTTGCAGGGGCACATGCATGCATGCAGCCAGACACAGAAACATGTAACTTGAAACTTAACAAAAAGAGAAAGCTTGGTCAGAAACTCTGGGGTAAAAGTGAATTACTATCTACATATTGACTTCTGTGTTGCTACAAAGGTCTTGGTGCAGGGTGGAGGGGCGTTGGTCTCTGACCTGGTGGGCACCGATGATGGGGGAGCTGGTAAACTGCTGGGCACTGCTGTGTTACACATGAGTTGCACACAAGGAGGCTTTAATTGCACTGGGTCTCAAAACGACCGTCAGAGAGGCCACCCAGAAACCAGGATGTGCACAACAGGCATACACAGTAGGATTTTTTACTCTTTTTATTCATTTCTGTGAGACAGGATCTCATATGTAGCTCTGGTGGGCTCCGCCTCACCTGCCTCTGCTTTGGAGTGCTGGCATTAAGAGCACGTATCACCATGCCCAGCTAATCTTTCACTTTGTATTTTGTGTTAGAACCCATGGCCCCGGGTGTGCCAGGCAAAGCGTTCCTGCCGAGCAGGCTCTGGTTCCAGCCTGTTCCTGATGAGTAATGCTCGCGTGCTCACCCTTGGGTTTCTCTTCCTAGGACCTTGTTTCTAGGGGTTTGCCTAGGAACACATTTGTTTTCCAGTTTTCACTTAAACTAAAATCGTTGTGGCGCACCTGCTGAGCCCCAAGCAGACAGTCGCTAACAGTGTTTCATCTGGTAGAAGATGCCTGGCTGGCGAACACAGCCAGCTGAGAAAAGCTGCTTGTGGACCAGTCCACGACCAAAGTTACAGTGATTTCACCAGCATGGGGTCAGCTAGCAGTCAGAACTCTTAGACTGACCATTGTCCCAGAAGGGGGAGGCTACTTTAAGACATGTCCCATTTCCTACAGTAGTCAGCACTGTGACCTTCTGTGTTGTAGACTGCTCCAGTACACGTTTGTGGGGGACATATTTATGGTTCCTGATGATCCTCTGGGAAGAAACGGACCTCGGCTAGAAGAATTTCTTCGAAAGGAGGTCTTTCTTAGGTATTTCTTTGCATTCCCTTGTATGTCAAGGTTTATTATTTCGATCAAATGTTATGCTTCAGAGCAGGTACTGTCCTTGATAACTGGAAATGGCATGTTTTAAAGCCTTAATTAGATTACTGATATGAGACCAGTGTGGACACCAGTCAAGCAGTCTCGTCGAGGTTACTGTTCAGTATGAGCTTTTCAGTTTTCTTCTGCCTGCCTCCCTGCTCTAGACCATTTCTGTGTCAGCAGGCAGAACGCAGACTCTGATCCTTCTGCTTCTGCCTCCTGAGTGCTGGGGCCAGGCCTGCCCTGTGCGAGGCTCCTTCTCATTTTTAATTCTAAGAGAACACAAATATTCTTGAAGGTCTCTGAGCAGCAGATTTTCAAGCTGGTGATAACTTCAGTCGGTACGTCTGATTGCTTTTGTGGGATGCTTCTCTACGAGTTTTCCGGAGTTGTTTGTTTTGAGTGGACAGTGCTGATGTGAACTCACGGCCTGCGCAGAAATTGCTGCTGGAGAGCCGACAGCTGCAGTTCACCATCCCTGACTGGAGAAGCCTGTTTTGCGTGTTTGTCTAACACTGCCTGACAAGTGGAGGTTATGCATTTCTGTATTCAGAATCCTCGGGTAGCCTTGTTAACCACAGCTTCCTTTCATGCTAGCCAGGGGCAGATCTTTTCTCTGTTTTAAAACCAAAATAACCTGTATTTCTGTGGACCCTCTAGCGGGCTTTTGCATACTGGGTACGTAAAGGAGAAGGCACACTCTCTTCCAGCTTTGAAGGCCGCTAATCTGTCATTTGTGTTTGGGGACCATCTATTAGAACTTGGTGGTACACAGAGGTGGGTTGATTCTCATAGAGGAGAAATAGTGGATAGTCTGAAATGGAGACCAGCATATGTCTAGTTCCTAATCTGGTGATCAGTTCTCTCTGAGCCTTTGGTTTTATCACAGTCCATCCCAGACAAAGTCATCTGCTCACACTGAGAAAGTGCCTGCCACGCCCTCACCCTTCCCCTCTACCCCATGTCTCATATCGATTTAGGCCTGTGTTGAGGCTGTCTGTGTGTGGGTCCCTTACTGAGCCAAGGCCCAGGTCAAGCTCGAGGTGGTCTGTTGGCCGCCTGCTCCACTCCTGCAGGAGCCTGGTGACCGGATCAGCCCTTCTAGTCATTTCCATCCCATCTAGTATCATTTTCAACGTACTTGGTGGCCAGTTGTCATCACTCCTTCGTGAAGGGATGCCATTAAGGTTAATGTAGCTTTTATAGGCTCTTGGGCTTCTAGAATTGACAACACTGTTTCTCTCAGCTCTCAGCTGCAGCTAGAATTGGTGGGAGTTGTTGAGCAGGACAGATGTCCCCTGTACGCACATATAATAAATACCATGTGCATGGAGAGCTCACATGCCCCGTCTAGACCTCATTGAAGACAGGAAGCCCATGAACCTGTTGGAGTTGCCTCTATGCCCAGGGAGAGATGCCTCTCCTCAGTTCTGTAAGCTGACCCTGTATAGAAGAGGAGGAATCTTAGAGAACCAACCAGTGTGACCAGCCCTAAGACAAAAGACTGGTGAGGCACTGTCAAATCCAGGGATGCTCGCTCTCTTGTGGGTCTGGAAATAGTACCGGGTGCCTTGTAGGCCACTCTTAGGGGCTGGTTTCACCACCCCATGGCTTTCTCCTCGGGCCTTCAGAAGCCATGGAACGAGCATCCAGGCCTGCAGTGTTAGCCGCGGGTGCTCTGAAAGGATTGCTTACTGTCCCTCTCTCTTCATCCACAGAGACATGCAGCCCCTACTCAATGCCCTGCCAAATGTGGGCACGTTTGACCCTGGCTTCCGGAGTCCCAGCACCCAGGTAGCCAACAGTAGCCACCAGCCTCCACCCTGGATCCAGGCCTCTTCAAGCCCTTGGCTTCCCCAGAAGCCCCCTTTCACACCCCTGGCCACCCTTCCCAGTATGCAGCAGAACCTTCCCATGCCGGCACAGAGGTCTTCTGCAGAGACCAGCGAGCTGAGGGAGGCCCTGCTGAAGATCTTCCCAGACTCTGAGCAAAAACTGAAGATCGACCAGATCCTGGTAGCTCATCCGTACATGAAAGACCTGAATGCCCTGTCTGCCCTGGTGTTGGACTGACGGCTCTAGCCCACTGATGATGGGCAAACGAGGGAGCTGCCAACTGTGGGAAGTACCATAATGTGAAGACGCCTTCCCAGAAAGCATTGCTGTGTTGTATAGAAAAAGGAGGAAGATGTTTTATGTATACAAAATCTGGGTTTTCAAAGCCAGCTTTTTTCTATATATAAATTATGCTGCTATTACAGATTTAACATTTTCTGTAAAAGGAAAGTACATTTTCTGCCTGTTCAGAACTGTTTAATAGCAGTTACTCTTGAGTGTATTTACAATTTTATGTTTTTTAAACTATTTTCCTTAAAGCTGAAGAAAAATTGACAAATAAATATGGTTAGCCTTTCTAAATAAAATTTTACAAAAATATAAGAAAAAAAAAAGGAGTTGCTTCCTTAAGGAAAGCAAGACTTCTTAAAGTCTATTTTCTTGAGGTAATCTGTCCTATCCATTGAACACGGCGTGTACTCCCTGCCTTCATCCCTAGAGTTGGCCTGCTGTGCTCCCTGGGGCCTTCTCAGCCAGCCATTGTGAGAGCGGAGAAGCGGGGCCACTAGAATGCACCTGATGTCTGGGCTGCCACCAGTTGCCAAAGTCAGACTCTGAAGAGCAGGTGGGAAGTCTTAGAGCTGTGTGACCCCACCCTCCTTCCCTCCGCCGGACAGAGAAGGAAACTGAGTCCCAGCGTACTCCCTGACTGGCTCCGTAGTGCACTCACCAGCCATGGCAGCCGTGCTCCCACCCTGGCCCCACAGCTGCCTTAGCCTCAGAAGGCAAAGCAGGCACTGAAGCCTCTGGTGAGGAGACCCCATGTGGAGTTTGTACAGCTTTGCCAAAAAGTTTTCTATTCTCAAGGATGACCCAAGCCAATAAATAGCATTAGTAGTTTCAGAAGGGGCATCAAAGCCTCTCTTTCCCTTCTTCTGTCTTCTTAGAGGTTTCTTAGCAGTTCTCCCTGAGTCTTTCAGAACCAGTTATCTCAGTATTGTCTCTTCTCAGTGTAGCTTGAAGTCTGTATCTGTGAAACTCTTCCTGGTCATTGTTAGCGTCTTGACTCTCACCCGGACCTTCAAAGGGCTTTGCAATTGCCATCCGTGCTGTCTCCAGGCCCTCGTGGTTAAACTCACTGCCCTGTGGATTGTCTTTCCCCCGGTCCCATAAGTAACCGAGGACTTGGTGCTGGTCTGTTATCCATGGTGCAGGGACTGTGTAGATCACAGAACGCTGCCACCATGCTGCGTCTTGGTTCCTTTGATCCCTGCATCCCTCAGGAGATGAATACAGAGCCATCTAGGTGGCCGTATTTATATGTTCTCTCCTGAATTTGTTGATGATCCAGCCTGCTGGGGAGCGATTTGTCATCTGTCACTGGGGGTTTCAGACCTATAGGCTGTGCAAGTAGAGAAGAGACTTCTGGCCAGCCCCAGGATTGACCCACCAGAGCCCCCCCGCCCTGTGCCTCAGCTTGGGAGCACAGCAAAGGTGCCAAGGTGGAGACGCTGTCTCCAGGACTTCCTGGTCTGGTCAATCCCAGTCCAGCGTTGCTGGGAACCGGGGAGCCAGGATGCTCCCCTGTCGCCTCATCCCCATGCTGGCAGGGAGGAGCACAGGCTTTGTGAGGCCCTGCAGTCAGCCTGATCTTTGAGTTGTGTGTGCTTCTGTGTTCATAGCATTGTTTCTGAGAGATAACCTGCCCATTTCCCCTTGTTCCATATGGGAGGGAAGAAAAAAGCCGGAGGAAACCAAAAGGCATTAATTACTTTGTAGATTGTAATGTGAAATATAATTCTAGATTCTTTGTGAAATCTGTCGCACTTAGGTGTAACATTTAAAGCCCAGCTATCCAGCCACTGAAGAAAGCTCACACTTGCTTCTTTGCCTCGTCCGAAGCTCTCTTGCTGCTAGGTGCTTGTAGATGCTGGACCTCCATCCCTCCAGGGCCGCCTCAGTGAACTTGGGAGTGTCGTCTCGGAATTCCTCCAGTGTGGAGTGCCTCTGCCCCTGTGTGTATCCTGACATTTGGGTGAGGTGGCCAGCGATTGGACAAGATGTCTAATGAAGAGTGTGTGTGTGTGTGTGTGTGTGTGTGTGTGTGTGTGTGTGTGTGTGTTGCCACAGCTGTTCTGGTCCAGTGCGGTTGGCAGGCTCAGCTGTATTGCTAGGACTTGCTGAACATGTAAGGCATGAAAGAGAACTCCACCTCTCCTTGCCAGTCCCCAAGTACCTAGTCCTCCCCCAGGGAGGAGCATCCGCCGCAGCTCCTCTGCACTAGGCTCGCCCAGGCCCTCGCCTGCCTCCCACACCTCTGCAGTGCTGTCCTCCTCAGCACTCTGAGCCACCTCAGCTGGGTCCATCAATTGCTCTGTACTTGGTACCTCTGACCCCTTTAGTTAAACCGCCCTGCATTCCGTTGCTAATGCTTCTCTCCCGCTTTTCCCCTCCCCCAGTTCGGGAACTTGGCTCCTGCCCACCACATGGGGGTAGCTCGGGCAATCACCGGTTGCGGTTTCACCATTGTTGGAGTAGCTACAGACAGCGGAGCCATCGGCCTCAGCAGTCTTTGGCTCCCTTCTTGAAGGCCTCCTTTCCTCTCTTCTCCTTCATGGCCTACCCTTAGTACAGGTTCTCAGCAGGTGGTTCTCAAACTGCGCCACCCCTGCTAAAAGGCAGGCTGTCCATCTGTCACCACCCCAGGGGTGGACTCTGCTCTAGAGAAAAGCCTAGCAGCTTGTCACTGCCACGCGCCCCGAGTGGCTGTGGTAAGGGGTCTGGAACTGGACTTCCTTAGGAGCCACCAGTCTCCTACCTACGCCCCACTCTGTGACACCAGTCCTCTCACCAGTCCTGTGGGATCTTGGCTCCCAGAACCTCAGCCCGCACCCTGCCATCTCTCCCCTAACCCTGAGGTACCTTATATCCTTCCTGACCCTCGGCTTGCTACTGCCTACTCCCTGTTCCCACAGTCCTCCATGACACCAGCCCCTCATTGGCTACCTTACAGCTCCTCCCTCTCCCTAACTCCGGGGACTCCAAGTTCATCTAGAGGACCATTTTGCCTCATCCTCTTCCTCTGTGATCTGTATCTATGACCAGAGCATCAGGTCCCTACCCTCTGAGCCTTGTGTCCACGGCGGCTGCCCCGTGGCTACACTTGACTGTCTACTTTCTATCTCTTGCCATGATCCTCCCTCCAGCCACCAAGATCTGGGTTCCCCATGGGCCCTGTTCATGTTTATTCTTCTCATAGAAATGCCCCTCTGCCCTACAGCCTGCCTCCTCCAAGGCCTAGCCCCGAGTTCTCTCTGTGTTCTGAGCAGAAGCAGCCCTATGCTGCTCTGTGGCCCCACGGCAAATCGGTGTCTCGCTTCTGGCTCTTACCCCTCTGGCAGGTGTAGCCGCAGCCAACTGTGTACTGTGTTGCCTCCCTCTAGACTGTGAGCTCCTCGTGGGCAGGGACCATATGGTCACTCTGTATCTCTTGTGGCACCTAACAGTGCCTTGCACTTGGTAGGTGCTCAATAAATGTCTGTTCAAGTGAGCTGGAGGATGGTGCTTTCTTGACTGCGGCTTTGGCAGCAGGTCCCTGGAGGATCTGTGGTGATCGTGTTCAGAGACAGGGCCCATCTCTGTTAGGTTTGGGGGTGGGTCCAATTGCCTGGTTCAATCTGTCCCCCTATGGAGGTGGGGGTGAGGGGACTTCAGCACATACCATCCTGGGCAAAGTTCCTTAGACCTGGAATCCTGACCAGATGGAACCATCCAGAGCAGACAGTTGGCCCAAGCCACTCCTGACAGTCTTCCTTGGGGATTTTCGCCATGGTCAACTGGAGCCATGGGGTGAGCCACAGCAGCCATTAGCACCGTTTTACCCTGGGGAAGAAGCATGGTCAAGAGACTCTGGCCCTGAGTTCTGAGTTCCCCTTGTCAAGGAAGCACTTTCTCAGATGTCACCAGGCCCAGGATTCTCTTAAGTGTCTCCTGTTGCTGAAGCAGTTTCATTTGGAATTAATCCCTTGAAATCAGGTGTCTCCTTCTAGTGAAGCCCCTCTCTGTCCGTAGCAAAGCATGGTAGGTTATATGGGAGACATCCAGTCTAGGCAGGTCAGTCCCAAAGATTTGTGCGAGCAGCACATTAGGAGTGTGCCAACATGCAGCTCTGTCTCAGTGGATCTTACTTAGAGATTAGAGAGCCCTGTCCCCACCAAGTTCCTTGGCGCCCCTCCTCTCTTCTACCTTCTCATGTTAGGCTTCCTCCACTGCCCTATGTGGAGGGATACACTCAGCATTGTTGCTGTGGAAGGAAGCCAGGAGCACATTATTTCATTGGGTTGAATTGGGTTAGCGGTTGGTTGGGTTGGGTTGGGTTGGGTTGGGTTGGGTTGGGTTGGGTTGGGTTAGGGGTTGGGTTAGGGGTTGGGTTGGGTTGGGTTGGAGGTAGGGTTGGGTTGGGTTAGGGGTTGGTTTGGATTAAGGGTTGGGTTGGGTTGGAGGTTGGGTTGGGTAGGGTTGAGTTGGGTAGGGTTGGGTTGGGTTGGGTTAAGGGTTGGGTTGGGTTAGGGATTGGGTTAGGTTGGAGGTTGGGTTGGGTTGGGTTGGGTTAGGGGTTGGGTTGGGTTAGGGATTGGGTTAGGTTGGAGGTTGGGTTGGGTTGGGTTGGGTTGTGTCCCCAAACACATGATCCTCTTGCCTCTGTGTCAGCCTCCTACTGGGATTTCAGGTGAGTGCCACCATGCCCAGCAGGTTTTGGTTGGTTGGTTTTTAGACACTCTCAGTCTATAGTCCAGGCTAGCTTTGAATTCATGGTAGTCCTCCTACCTCAGCCTCCCAGATGCTGGGGTCACAGGTGAGGGCTACCATGCTTTGCTGGTCTTTAAACTAAAAGCAGTTCAGGTTTCTATTCTCTGGATACCTGATGCGGCCAAGGCAGGGATGACTTCTCGGGAAAGCTAAGCCAGAGTCCTACAGCCAGTGCCAGAGATGTGGCCCAGAGCCTGGGATTGCCACTCCTGCTTCCTGTTTGGTGGGTTTTGCTGCAAATCACAGAACTCTACACTGTAGCCAGCAGCTTCTAGGATTTTGCTTGCCATCTCTCTCCAGGACTCCAGCTAGCCCTGCTCATCCATCCACATAGTCTGGCTTCAGCAAAGGGAATGCGGCCTGCACTGGTCTGCCAGTCCTCTGGCTCCTGGATCAGTCTCAAGTTGCAGTAACCTAAACAGGTGACAGGAAGAAGGGTCCTCCTGAGTGGCCTACAGGGCTATAGCAACAGGTCACTTTACATGTTCTCTGAGTCATTCTACCCAAAAGAAACCACAGAGACAGTGTTGGAGGGAAGGAACGAGGCAGTTAGAATGGCCCTGTTGTGAATGTGTGGGCCCTGGTCTGACACACATAGTGCTGTGTGACCTTGAGACAGTTCCTCAGCCTCTCAAGTCTCTGGAAGGCTTGATGACATGGATACTGCCCCCACAGATCCCGGCACGCCCTCAGAGCTGAACATTGCCCTCCTGGAGTGTTGCTGCAACCTCTAGCAGCTGTGCATACCTGAAATCCTGGCCCTTGGGCAGCTGGGACAGGGGGTTGCTGCAAGTCTGGGGCCAGGTTGGACTATAAAGTGAGATTCTACCAGAAGAGGAGGGGGAAGGGGACAACACTGCATGGGGATTACGTGTCAAGCCTTGAGGCTGGCTCTCACCCCCTGCTGCGGCTGGCTGCCACTGACCGCCCTCCCTGATTCCTGTCTCCACCACTGTGTCCTCACGTCCTGGAAGAAACAACTAATCACATCTAGGGCACTTTCTGAAGAAAGAGAAACAAGGGAAAGGTACAGTTGGATCTTTTCACTAAACTCATTCATTACCTTGTCTAGCTGTCAGTCACAGTGCATGGAGACCCAGCTGGCTCTGGATGTCCACGAGCACCAGCAATCCATAGAAATGGCCCTGGCTCAGATGGCTGTTTAGCTCCAATTCTGACTCCGACTGCACCTGTTTGCTACCCTTGTACCCTTATCCTGAAGTACCCCAGTAGGCAAGGCAGCCCCACGTCCCTGTCACAGACAACCAAAGAAATCAGCATCACGGATCCAGGGCCTGAGCGCAAACGCCAACCTCTAGTGGCAGTTCTACAGTTTTGGTATCTTTAAAAAGCACAAAGAAGCCAGGCAGTGGTGACGCACACCTGTAATCCCAGCACTTGGGAGGCAGAGGCAGGTAGATTTCTGAGTTCGAGGCCAGCCTGGTCTACAGGGTGAGTTCCAGGATAGCCAGGGTTATACAGAGAAACCCTGTCTGAAAAACCACACACACACACACACACACACACACAAAAAAAAAAAAAAAAAAAAAAAAAAAAAAAAAGGAAATAAATAAAAATCACAAAGGTAAGACTATGTTTTCATTTTAACCCCAGGCGTGGGGACATGGGGCTGCTTCAGACTGCCCGCCGCAGCTGTGATTGGCCTCGTGCTCTAGCAGAGACAAGGTTTTGCCAGCTGCAGATAGTTTCTATGCTTGTGTGACGTTTGGAATTCTGGGAACTTTTCAGAGACTCTAGGGCCCTAGAGGTGGGGCGAGTGGTTGTTGGTTGTTGGTGGTTTGTTAGTAGTCGTGCTCAAAGAAGAAACAAAAGGAAAGAAATTAGATTCTGGGATCTCTCTGCCCTACCCCCACCCCCACCCCCACCCTATCCTTCTTTCTCTGCTATCTAGTGATAGAGGGTGAAACCAGGGCTGGAGTGGTTTAAAGGGTAGAAAAAGAAGAACCCACAAAGTAGCAAAGACTGGCTACAGCAACCCAGACGGCAGTGAGACATTCGGCTTCCCGCACAGCTGAACATCCCAGGCTTCCTGTCTGGTCTCGGGAGTCCTCCCCATGCCCAGTCAGCACTGCCCACCGTCTCATGGTGACCCTGCTCTGCCACAGCCAGAATTGTAGGGTCAGCAGAAATAGTTTTCAGTGCAGGTGAGAGGCCGGCCAGCAGACCTGAGCCTGCACCCCAGTCTGCACACTCCAAGAGCAGCGGCATTTCTACCCACCGCATGGCTCAGAAGCCACAGCCCGGTGTCCTTCCATCATTCCATGACGTCAGCAACTTTCCACGCACACCTAAGCCCAAACGTCCATGGGGTACCTCCAAGGAAAGGGGTCTAGGCCAGGGAAGTGTGGGTGGAGTATGTGGGAAGGAGCAAGGCTGGGTAAGGCAGGCGCTGCCCACGGGGATCCGTCCTGGCAAGCAAATGGACATCAAGGGTAGGCTCAGCGAGCTCGGACGCTCCCAGGCTGGAAAGACAGGTAAGAAGACCTGGCTGTGGCTTTTCCTCTTCAGGTGAGGCCTGTGGGCTCCAAGCTCTGCTCGCTGGAAAGCCCTTCCGGATCCTGTGTTCTGCACCCCAAAGACACCCGACGTAGAACTAAGAGGATGGCCTCAGTTTCCAGCCAAGCATCCTCCACTGCAGTGTAGTTGAGGGCTCGTGCAGGGGTAACTTCTCCGGCGTGCACTGCTGAGTCCCAGGGATGTACTCTCGGTGGCTTGGCCTGTCAGTAGTATGTGGTGACCCAAGGGTGCCTTGGACCAGATAGCAGGGATATCAGGGGAAATGGGTCATCACCCCTGCAGGGAGCCATCGCCAGTTTCCATGTGGGCATTGCAGGGTTAGTCCGGACGAAGCCATTCCTCTGTCGTAGGAAGAATGCGTGCTTCCTGTTTGTGAGAGGCCTGAAGGGAAGCAAGGGTAGAGCAGCTGCCTGTTGGAGAGCATGCACAGGGTCCATGCCCACCTGACAACAGTCTGTCATCTCTGTGTACCTACCCACCTCACACTCACAGAGCAAATGAATGTGGGGGGTGGGGGTGGGGCAAAGATTGATTACTAATCATGACATAAGCTGTAGCCTCTCTTAAAAAGTCCCCTAATCACTCAATCACTCTGTATACTCTCGGTCAGTGGGGGGGGGGGAGGAGGAGGAGGAGGAGGAGGAGGAGGAGGAGGAGGAGGAGGAGAAGAAGAAGAAGAAGAAGAAGAAGAAGAAGAAGAAGAAGAAGAAGAAGAAGAAGAAAGGGGTGGAAGAGAAGAAGAAAGGAAGGAAGGAAGGGAGGAAGAGAGGGAGGAAGAGGAAGGAAAGACAAATAAAAAAAAATCCACTGTCATTTTATTTCCCCAAGCCCAAATATCACTGTGGGCAAGTTCCTTTCTCTTTGCTAAACTGTGGACACAGAGTTGACATACAGCAAAGAAAACAGGTCATAATCACATGGCTTGCCAAATTATCAAAAAGCTACATTCTGCATCAGTGACACCCAGAGGAAAAGACTGTGTCAGTGCCAGGTGAAGGTGTCCCCTTCACCTCTCAGTCCTTGCTTCTGCCATGATACCCACAGCCTGGACTTCTACCAGGCTTTAAAAGGGCACTTCTGAAGCCAGGTGGTGGAGGTGCAAGCCTTTGATCCCAGCCCTCGGGAAGCAGAGGCAGGCAGATCTCAGTGAGTTTGAGGCCAGCCTGGTCTACAGAGTGAGGTCTAGGACAACCAATGGCTACACAGAGAAACCCAGTCTGGAAAAGAATCAAAAATAAAGAAAACAGCGGACGGCCCTTTCTAGCTCCTTCTGCACAGGGCTGACCAGGATGCTAAAATGGGAATCTGGCAGAGTAATCAATCAAGGCAGGCCACAAGCCTCCCGTGCAGAACTCTGGCCAGGTAGGACTTACCTTCCCCAGGGCCTGGACTTTTCTCATCTGGGCAGCCACAGGGGGACCTCCTCAGAGCCCAATCGACAGAAAAGCAGCACCATAGCTTCCCAAGAAAAGGTACATTGTCTGAGAGGTTAGAGCCTTGTGCCATCAGGTAGACCAGAGTGTGAAGCAAAAGAGGGCTGTGTTGTGCCTGTGGTGCACACCCCACCCCACCCACACAAGCACACATACATATAGCGCTTCAGATTTTTAACTCGGAACCTTAAAGATTCGTGTTCAGCAAGCCTACACTCCAGGTCCCTTTACAGTGGCCTCTCCGAGCCCCAGCCAGCAAGCTTGCTCGTCCTCTGTCCTCCTAAACTCTGTAATGGCCACCATCTGTCCAGAGCAGACCTTCCAGAGCCCAGAGGTGCCTGCTGTTCACTGAAGAGTGACTAGGTCACCAAGAGCAGAAGTGCCTGCCTGTCATCTACAAGACATCTCCTCGTCGGTCAAGGACACCCAGTACTGGCCCCAGCTCAGCTCTGGATTCCTTTGGGCTCATTCTTTCCCTGTGTGTGTTAGTACCTCAGAATGTGACACATGTGTAAGTGACCTCACTGCTGTTGGACTGGGTGACTGTGGGCCCTTTTCCTCAGTGGTGGATTTTGACAACATTCCGGGCACAGGGGTAGGCACAGGGACAGGACAGGCACAGGGGCACATTGCTGAGTGCAGTGCACAAGGCCTGTTCTTGCGGTCAGTGGCTTTGGCCACCCACTTGGCCAGTACCTCTCTGCCTTCTGATGGCAGCAATCAACTGACAGGTATAAGGTGTGTCTGTGGTAAACTTGGTTGCAGGCTGCTGGAGCAGATACTCTCTCTACCTGCCTGAGGACAGGGCAGACTCCTACAGAGGACACGGAGCGAGGCCCAGCACCAGGTGGACTGTGGTTTATTTTTCAGGTGCCTGGCCATTTAAAAAGCTAGTCCAGAAACCAGCGGTAGTTCCCATCCCGTCAGGGCCTCACAGAACCCTGGGCAAGGGTTCCAACCCAGGAATAGGGGAAAGGAGCCATCTCTGAAAGCTTCTGCTCTCTAGCCTGACTGGAAGAATCTCTTCTTGCCCAGAGCAGAGGAGGCCAATTGAAGGAATAAACCCAGGAGTCTGTACAGAACAGAATTAATCCACATCTGCCCTTGACCCAGCTGTTCTATTCCTTGATGAAAAAAAAAAAAAGCTAAGAGAAAGAAAACATGTTGAAGAATGTTCTTAACATGTTGTCAAAGCAACTCATGCTTCCCAGCAGGTTGGCAAAGGGTTAAACTAACTCTGGGTCACACACACAATGGAGGCAGAAGCAGGAGACTCTTGAGTTGGGGCCCAGCCTGGGCTACAGGGTGAGCCCCTGTCAGAAACCCAACCACCCTCACAAAGAAACAACCAAAGAAGACTTACATTCTCTGGCTTCAAATTGGTCTAAAACCAATCATCAGGGTTGGTGCTTGGTTAACACCAACCAAGGTGAGCCCTTGGTTAACAGACAGGCCAGCGGAGGAGAAATGGGTGCACATTTTTATTGTTAATAGTTTTTGCTTTGTTTTGTTTTTTCAGAGCGCTCAGACTGGTCAGTGGAAGAAAGATTATTTTCAGCACATGATGTGCCCCCGTGGCAGGAAGCTATAAGTGGCAGGCGACCTGCTGGTTCACACCTTGAGTGTGAGTGGCTCTTGTGGTAGGGATATCACTCCCGAGGGCATATTAATTACATCACGCCCTCAGCAGCTGCCGCAGACTCCCTTTGCTAGCCGATAAGGAAGCTGGTGTATGTGAGAAGCTCATGAAAGAAGAATCTGTCAGGAGTCTGTAGGAGTGGCTCGTGACCCGCCGGGCCCTTGCTCTTGCCACTGCAGGTAAGTGGAGTCTTTGTTGGTGTCTTAGAGTTTTATTGTCGTGAAGAGATACCGTGACCGCAGCAACTCTTATAAAGGAAAACATTTAATGTAGGCTGTGCTGTTGTTCAAGTTCCACTTCCCCGTGATTGCCCAAGGTCACAACTGATGGATCCTGTTGGGGGAAGTAAGGCAGGAACGGCTGGCCGTGAATTAGACCTCTGACAGTGGTGATGGTGGCAAGAACAGACTCAGTGAGATAGATCATTGATGAGTGGGAGGCACACACTATTCATTAGAACCTTTGATGGGGGAGTGGCTTTGGGGGTGAGTGTACATCATTGGCTGGGGCCAGAGTGCTGGGGATGCCTCGTTTGCATAAGGGAAGAGGAAGTTTAACCTGGCTACTGGGCTATGTGACCTTCTTGGGGCAGAGGTGGGGGGCACACGGCTATGTGTACAGGAGACACCCAGGTCTGGGGCAGAGGGGGATTGATCCTCAGGATGAGATTTCTGGGGTTTAGACGTGTCTCGACCCCACTCTTGCTCCAGGCCTGTTCCTTATCCTCCGTAGCTCCATGGCTTCCCAACCCCACAGGGCTGGCTTACAGTTTCATTCATTATCATCCAGGCAAGCAAAGAGTGTGGCAGCATCTAGGCAGACATGCTGCTGGAGGAGGAGCTGAAAGCTCTACCTCTGGATCCCCAGGCAGCCGAAAGAGACCGTGTGCCACACTGGGTGTGGCTTGAGCATCGGAGATCTCAAGGCCCACGCCCTGGTGACACCCTTCCTCCAACAAGGCCACACCTCCTCACAGTGCCAAGCATTCAAACACATGAGTCTGTGGGGGACATTCCTATCAGGTGGCCGCAGTTGGCAAGCCTCAGCGGTGAACACCACATGGTCACAGCCTGGAGGTGGCCTGGGAGACACTCTGCGGCCACTCACACTCCTGATCCCCGGGAACTAAGACGGCAAGTGTGTGCTTACCAAGCAAATAAGAGCGTGACCACTCATGATGTGGCGCAGAAAACTAGTGCAATCCGTATGCCAAACAAAATATGAATGTCTACCTTGTTTCAGAGCAGAAAGAGCTCAAGATGGCTCCTATCCCTAATGTAAAACTTACAGAAAACAGAAACCCGAAGTACTGACCCAATTGAGCAGCTGGGGACCAAGATGGGCACCATGGTGAGAGAGGGAACAGAAAGTACCAGTGCTATAGAGCGGAGCTCAACCACACCGTGATGTATCCTCAAGTGGTATTATGTGGTGGCAGCTCTGGCTCCGGGACCTCTGGTGGCATCCCAATCCCTCCTGCCCCCTGCATCCAGTTTCTGTATCCCTACATACCCATTCTGATCTAAACCCCGGGCCCCCTCAGCATGCGCTTCCTGTACAGGTCAGTGCAGCCTTGGTCTGGTCACCTTCCACCTTTGTGCATGGCCGGTCAATAGCCGCTTCCTGGTCGTGTAGCTCAGTGGTGGAGTGTAAGAGGAACAGCTCAGAATACACATTGGAGAAACCCAGGATTGTCAATCACCAGGGCCTGTTTTCTTCAGTGGAAGGAAATGAATGACATCTAGTCCCTGCAACACCAGAATGTAAGTGGTCAGTGAACCTGGTGATCTTTCTGCTCATCTATGAGGCAGCCTTCCTGAACCCCCTAATATCCTGAGCTTTGTCTCTCCAGTGACTGGAGCACAGCCCTGTGAAAGAGGCCCCACCCATAAAATCTGTCCTTATGTTTATCCCAGATCCTTCTCTAGACCTTAGTTGTGAGCTCTGCTTATCAGCCAATAGAATTCATCCTGATTGTAAAGGTGACAGGTCACAAGTTCTGTTATAATTATATGCGTAAGGAAAATAAACCATGGGGTCAGTCTCTGGAGCTGCTGACCCAGTTCCTGCAAAACTGCCACTGTCCTGAGCTTCCATTCTTGTCACTCCGAAGTTTGCTTTCCTGCCCGTGGCAGTGCCTGTAGTTACCCCCACCCCCAACAGTGGCTTGCTTGCCAATAGCTACCTCCCACCCAAGGCCCTGGGAGACACCCTGGACTAGATAGGTGCTGTGACCCACAAGACCAAGGATTCCTCAAAGCCTTTGCTGCCCTAGGAGCCAAGGGCCACAGGCTGGCGACCCTGTGCCCACTGCCTCCCACTGGACATTTCCACAGGCTACCAAGACTAACCGCTGGGCTCTGAGCCCACTTGAGAAAAATCAAAAGTGAATTGCATTGTGGCGGGAGAGGAGCCTGGAAAGCTAAGGCCAGTCCCTTTCCAGTGAGATCCCCAGGGAAACACGCATCCCAGCTTGGAGTCATCACTGACAACCAGAGCCCTTGGACCTCCGGGCGGACTAAATTGCCAAGTGTTTTTTGTGTGTGAAAAAGACATAAGGACCAAGAGATGGCCCTTTTAAGGAAGCCGATGAAATGGTGGTCTGCATCGAGCAGTCTATGGAGGAGGTTGTAAAGGGGATTACTAAAAGTGAATTACGGGTGCGTGGAGGATGCTGGGTACCTGAAGAAGGGGGGTGCACAACAGCACTGAACCTGCATCAGACAAGGAGCCTCACCAAGTGTTTGCATGGATGGTTAGATCCGTGGCTCTGTCTCCCCTTTGCCCTTCCAAGGCTAGGCTTTCTCTACCAAGTTCAGTGCATGGCTTAGGTGAGCTCAGGGGCAGAGTGGGCTGCAGACAAGAGTCTTCCAAAGCTCAAACAAGGTACTACAGAAATACCAATATAGCTGTAAAATAATAAATTGGTTTTGCCCTCCCAGCCACTTAGTTCCCAACAGCAACGGCTCAGAGACTAATTATCTATTAATAAGTTCCTTGGCCACAGCTTTGGCTCATTCCCTGACTACCTCGTAACTTACCTAACCCACTCAAACTATTCTATGTCTACCACTTGGATAGTTACCTCTCCTTCAATTCCTGCCTGCTTCTTTCCTGTCTTCCTCAGTGTCGTCCTCTCCCCGCCCCTGGCCACCTCACATCTCTCTTGAATCTCTCTTTTTTTCTATCCTGAGGGCTGGTTTAGCTCCGTCTCTCTGTCTGTACCATTAGTCCCTCAGCATCTTGCATAAATCTTTCCTGTGTCTCTCTATGTCTCCCTTTAGTTTCTCACTATTTCCCAGAATCCTCTCTCTTCCTGTCAGCGTCCTACCTCCTATTTCTCGCCTCAGCTCATTGGCCATTAGCTTTTTTATTGACAGGAGATGCTTATAAGAGATTCTCTCTACAGAGAGCCCTCTGGATCACCAAGAGATAACTCAACAGCTGAGAGCACTACTGCTCTTCCAGAGGACCTGAGTTCAGTTCCCAGCACCCCAACAAGAAAACCAGAACTGCCTATAACTTCAGCTTTGGGAGATCTGATACCCTCTTCTGACTTCATGGAAATCTAATGCAGTTTGTTCTGTACCCCCTATGTGCATGTCAATATTTTCATCCAACTAGAAAATAAGAATGAAGATCTCTAGCAGATGAAAGCGGTACAAGGTATTATGTCAAAGTACCCAGCTCAGTGATCTTGGACACAGAGTGGGGGCATCTCGGTCTCCGAGGAAGCCTTGGGGATGATTTGGGTATTGAGGAGGACCTCTGAGAACAGATGGGGGCAGAGGCTTGTACTTTGTTGTTGAGAAATGAATATGGAGACAGAAACAGTAAAGGGAGCAAGAGCATTGCAAAAAAGGTTTCAAAGGACCAAGTTTGATGCTGGGGGAATACTATTTCCCATGGACTCCTGTCAATTTATATTTATATGAAGTGACCTGAGAATGTCACACTGTCTAGTGACCTAATACTGTTAGTGAGTCTGGTAGTAACAGGCACCAATACTGCCTGAGTCCAGTTGTGACAAGTGATGAAGGCAGCCAGAGACATGAGGGGATTCATCCTGGAAGGCTTCCTGGAGGAGGAGGTATGAATTGAACACCAGACTAGAGACTGAAGGTGTGTAAGGGGAGCTAGCCTGCGTCCTCCAGCCTATGTCCATCTGTCTTTGTGGAAGAATGACATGTTTCTCAGACAAATCAGCACGTGCACTGATAATGGGTGAACACAAGAAGGTTCTGTGGACACACAATTGAGTCAGAAGAGCGATAGCCAGGGTATCCAACGCTATGTGACAAAATTTCCCCCAAAGGTAGCAAACAAAACCATTATTAGCTCTTTTTTTTTTTAAATTTAAAAAGTATTTGCTAATTTTTATTTCATGTGCATGGGTGTTTTTGCCTTCTGGGCATTTCCCTTGTCCCATTTGCTCCCGTGGGACTGGGCTGGGCTTTCAGGAGCTGGAGTGGGCCAGGTACCAAGAAAGAGAATTCTGGGCAGTGGGAAAAGTTGAGAACACTTGGAATGGGAGAGAAGTAGACCCGTGGGAAGATTGGCGTGTCAGAATGAGGTTGTGCAAGGCCCTGCAGGCCACGGGTGGACGACACCTGGGGCCTGAGGATTCTGTGAAGTGTCTTGATCGGGTAGTCGTTTGTGATTTCTTGTTTAATGTAATCAGATTATTAACTCCTTTTCCTTCCTTCTCTCTCTCCTTCCCTTCCTCCCTCCTACCTGCCCTCTCACCCTCTTTTCTTTCTTCCTTTTGCAGAGCTTAGGATAGAACCCAGAGCCTCACACATGCTCCACGAAGCACACACACCAGCCCACTGAGATCATAAATCAGAGTGGGAAAAAAAGACAAATGTTGTTAATCATAACCTCAGCACCACAATTAAAATCCAGTTTATTAAAAATAGCCAGGCAGTGGTGGCGCACGCCTGTAATCCCAGCACTCTGGGAGGCAGAGGCAGGCGGATTTCTGAGTTCTACAGAATCTACAGCCTGGTCTACAGAGCGAGTTCCAGGATAGCCAGGACTATACAGAGAAACCCTGTCTTGAAAAAAAAGCAAATCCAAAAAACAAAAAAACAAGAACAACAACAACAAAATAGTCAATATGGTGGTGCATACCTAAATCCCTATACTTGGGAGGTTGAGAATTACAAATTGAAGGCCAGCTTGGGCCACATAGCAAGATCCTATTCCTAAATGACTAAATACAGTCAAACTCAACAGAACATACTACTACATTGAATAGCTTATGAATCTGGTTAAGGCTAAAATCCACAGAGGAAGTTGACCTAAGCAAACTTTCAACTTGTTTAGAGATCATATAACCCGCTGGAATCACCGTATTGACCAGATACACACACACATAACCTATCAGTAAAAGGAAATCTTTTTTGAAGGCAGAAGGAGGGCCTGTCAGTCACATTAGCCCCATCACCTACCTACCTCTTCACCACACCGTGGTTCAAACTACCCAAGCAGGTCTTCTAAGACATTCCGTCTGGGCCGCGTGGAGAATGGGTTGGCCAGGAGAGACAGGTCTCAGAGTTCTCTGAGGACTTCTCCCTGGAGAACATAGAAGCCACTCATTTCTCCCCTGAGCTTAAGAAAGGTCATGGCTAAAGACAGATGCACAAGTTCCTCCTGGGACCGAGAACCCTATGTGGTGACCCGAATGTGCTCTTATAGGTTTATGAGTTTGTGTACACTTGGTACACAGTCGATGACTCTGCTTGGGGAGCTTATAGGACTTTTAGGGCAAGGAGAGTTACTGGAGGACGTACATCGCTGGAGGCAGGCTTTGGGTTTGTAGCTTAGGGTGGAGAGATGGTAAAAGCACTATTGCTAAGGACTCCGGTTCAACTCCCAGCATCCACACAGTGGTCCACAACCATCTGTAACTCTAGTTGCAGGGGATCTGAGGCCCTATTATGACAAGGCACACACGGTACACATACATACATGCAGGCAAAACACTCATACGCATAACATCAAGTAAATCCAAAAAACTATGTAGCTGAAGTGTCTGTAACTTCACCCCACTTTCAGCTTGTCATCTGTTTCCATGTGAGTTCTCAGGTCCCTGCTCCTGTCTCCAGGCCTCCCCAACATTTCCGACTTTCCCTCTGTATCCATAAACCAAAATAAACCCTTTGGTAAGTCACTATCAGTCAGGGCATTTTTAAAAATAATCGATTATTTTTATTCTATGTGCTTTGATGTTTTATCTGCATGTGTGTTTGTGCGAGGGTGCAAGATCTTGGAGTTTCAGGCAGCCATGAGCTGCCATGTGGGTGCTGAGAATGGAGCGCTGGGTCCTCTAGAAGAGCAGTCAGTGCTCCTAATGCTGAGCCACTCCCCAGTCCCTGGTCATGGCATTTTAACACAGCCACAGAAAAGCAACGGATACAGAAATTCATAACAGTGTTGGTTCTAGAGACACGGGATCATAAAGACGAATTTCTTTTAATTTTATTTTTAAGTTTTTTGAGACAGGGTTTCTCTGTGTGGCCACAGCTGTCCTGGAACTCACTCTGTAAACCAAGTCTAACCTGGAACTCAGAGATCCACATGCCTCTGCCTCCTGTGTGTGCTGACGCTGCCTGGCGACCACATCTTTTAAGACTCCTATTTGGTGCAGTCTCCTGCTGTGCCAGATGTGATGTCCTGACTTGGATAGATTAACACATCTCCTAGTGCACGGTTTGCAGTTATTAATCTAGAAGATGCCTTTCTCTCAGTACCTGTCCATAAGGTACAAGAAAGTAATTTGCTCTTAGATGGCAAAGGCAGCAACACACTTTCTAGTTGCCCTCCACGGACACACTAACGCTCCAGTCCCGTGTCATAACTTGTTCCAAGGGATCTTGATCATTTGTCTCTTCTACAAGATATCATATTGATCCACTATACTGATGACATTATGTGATTGGACCAAGTGAGCAGGATGTAGCAACCACTTTGGACTTGTTGGTGATACATATGCACCAGAGGATGGCTGTGCTAGCTAGTTTTATATCACATGACAGGAGATAATCTTGTATCATCAGAAAGGAGGGAGCTTCAGTTTAGGAAATGCCTCCATAAGATCAGACTGTAGGTAAGCCCGTAGGGCGTTTTTTTAATTGATATGGGAGGGCCCAGTTCATTGTGGATGGGGCCATCCTTCTGCTGGTGGTCCTGGGTTCAATAAGTAATCATGCTAAGGAAGCCATGGGGAGCAAGCCAGTAAGCAGTACCCTTCCATCTGATCAGATCCTGCCTCCAGATTCCTTCCCTGTTTGAGTTCCTGTCCTGACTTCCTTTGATGATGAGCTGTGATGTGAAAGTATAAGCCAAATAAGTCCTTTCCTCCCCGAGTTGCTTTGATCATGGTGTTTCATCATGAGCAATAGTAACCCTAAGACACTGGGAAACAAATCCAACCAAAATTCAAGATGCTCTACCTCAGTGTAATTTCTAGGACTCTTGTGCTATGGGGCTTGCAGAAATATTCCTTCTAAGGCAAAGGATAAGTTACTGCATCTGGTCCCTCTGTCACCAAGAAAGAAGCATATGTTTGGTGGGTCCATTTGGATTCTGCATATTCCTCACTTGGGTGTGTTATTCCAGTTCAAATACCAAGTGAGTTGGAAAACTGCTAACTTTGAGTGTGGAGCCTGTAACAAAAGAAGGCTCTTCAACAGATCCAGACTGCTGTGCAGGCTGCTCTACTCCTTGGCTCATGTGATCCATCAGTCTGGTATTTGAGGTATCAGTGGCAGATTGGGATGCTGTTTGGAGCCTTTGACAGGTAGATCACTGAAGAGGAAATTTCTGGTTTCTTGAACAACGCAGTTGTGCCGTGTGATGTTTTTTTCTGGAAGCTGTCTTATGGGGGGCACATGATGGTTAGAAAGTATATAAATGGAACCCCACAAACAGTGAGAGGGTGTTCTCGCATTGCTCTGCTGCTCAATGCTTTGTTGGTCTTCACATTACAGAGAGAAACGTGCCAAATCACTTCTCATGGTATTCTGGCTGGTTCTGGCCACTTTTGCTGACTAGTGCCAATTTGGTGGAGCCTTGGGGTTTCTGCTGGATCCTGCCTCTGTCACTGATTCATGTTTGGTATGTGTTACTGAAATGGACTGCTGATATCCTGACACTGAAAAGTAGAATCGCCCCCAAGGAACTGAACTACTTCTAAACAGGCCCATAACATCTTTTTCCCCATTAACTGTTTTTCTCCACTACCTCTGGCCGGTGGGTTAGAAGGGAGGCTAAAGCATTTAAGAACCCTAAATAAACTAGGTTATGAAAAAAAAATCTGAGCCTACAGATCACAAAGGCTACCTTTGGGATTTTGAAGCAAGGCTCTACCATCATCTGCAGACAACTATTCTCTCTTTGAGAGATAGCTCTTGGCCTGATATGGGCTTTCGTGCTAACTGAAGGTGTGAACATGGGCCACCAAGTTATAATGCAACCTGAACTGCGCATCATGAACTGGATAACGTCAGACCCACCATACAGTAGGACACAACATCAGAAATGCAGCATCAAATACAAGTGATATATCTGTGATCAAGCCCAAGGAGGTCCTGAGGGCACAAGACAGTTATATGAAGAAGCTGCTCAAGTGTCATGGGTTCTACTCCCGTTACTGCGCTTGTCTGCTGCCAAGCACGCACATACCACCATATTGGGTGTGCCCTGCTCTTGGGTGACTAAGGAAGAGAAGACTAGGTAGGACCCCGTTTACAGCTGGTTCTGCACAATATGAGGGCACTAGCAAGAAGTGGGTGGCCGTACTATTACAACCCCCTTTAGTGGCATCTCCCTGCCTTTCTGGAGCTCTTTGAGCCACGTGTATCTTTCTAGCCAGCTGTTCAGCGCACTCCTCCCAGTGGGCGCCATGCTCCCAGAGGACACACATCTTTGAAGACTTCTGACTGAAGAACTCACTCACTTCCCCCCCTGACTTAAGGGAGATTGCAGGCCTGACGTCTGCATTGTGGAGACGGAGCGTGTGCAGTGGAATCCCCGAGTTACGTGGCTCAGGAAATCATCCTGTCAAGTGTCCATAAGTGACCATGTGTTTGTGCCTCAGTTTCCCAATAGCAGATGGAAGTGTGTCCTGCCTGGTCCTGGAGGGCCCTCCCATGCCCTCCGCTCTGACTCCTTGTGCATGTGCCTGCCGTCACCACACCAGCATAGCTGCTGGGTTCAACCTGGCAGGGGCTGCTTCAGCAGCAGGGAGATAGGCACTGCCCACCTGCCGTGCTTAGCTTCAACTGCCAGGCTCTGCTTCCCAGACAAAGCTGCTTTTTTTTAAAAAGATGTATTTATTTATTATATGTAAGTACACCATATGTCTTCAGACACCAGAAGAGGGCGTCAGATCTCTTTACAGATGGTTGTGAGCCACCATGTGGGTGCTGGGATTTGAACTCATGACATTTGGAAGAGCAGTCTGTGCTCTTACCTACTGAGCCATCTCTCCAGCCCCCAAAGGCTGCTTCCCCCCCCCCGTCTTTCCACACATCCCTATGCAACAAAATTCAACATGCTCCTAGCTACTTCCTAGCCACATGCATGTCCTTGTGAGCTGCTCACATGAGAGCTAGGGGCATTTTCCCTATAACCACAGGGATCCTGCTGGCCTAAATCCAACTGAGAGCAGAGGCAGTTCTAGAGACTGAGAACAGAGACATGCAGGGTGATTCATGCCTCTGTTGGACTCTGACCTGAAGGCAAAGTTTCCCAAAGCTGGTGATGCTGGGTGACTTGGGCACTGGATGCATTCCTGCGTCTGGCATGTCCTGCATGTACTGTGCAGTGGGTGAGTCCCGTTCCGTACTTCCTTGTTGAAAGCACAGCCTAGAAGGATACGCTGGCAGGATTTCAGTATCAGGAACTCATACAGGAACCCTGTCATTTGATGCCAGGTCATGTAGTGGTAAACATTATCTGGGGGTTTCTACCCCACCTCAGACCATTTAGTTCCCAAATAAAAGACAACACCTTTCTATTTACCATAAGCCTTAAAGCACTATAACTGGCAGGTATCACCCTGTCTTTCCTGTCAGTAACCCTGGGATATCACTTGCCATGTTCCATGTGGGTTGCTCCCACTCTGCTGGCTGGCCCTCACGGCCACACCCTCACGATCCACCTACCCCATAGTGCCTTCTTCCTTCTCTTTCTCTCCTCCTCCCTTGTGGCCTCTGCCTCAGACCCCAAGCCTGGGAACCGAATTATTTGGCACCAATTATTTTGAGGATAATTTAATGAGACTTTCATTATTATTATTATTATTATTATTATTATTATTATTATTAACTCTTTATCTTTTTTTTTTTCAGTCCAGTCATTATTATCCCCCTCCTGGTTCACACTCTGACAGTTCCTCATCCCATACCTCCTCCCCCATCCCCAAGAGGATGCCCCCACCCCACCCCACCCTACCAGACCTCCCCACTCCCTGGGGCCTCAAGTCTCTCGAGGGTTAGGTGTATCTTCTCTCACTGAGGCCAGACCAGGCAGTCCTCTGCTGTATGCGTGTTGGGGGGCCTCATGTCAGCTGGTGTGTGCTGCCTGGTTGGTGGCTCAGTGTCTGGGAGATCTTTCAAATGGCCGCTGGGATCTGGTTTAAATCAGCACCCAGTGAAGGCAGCCTTACTCTCTGTTCACAGTGCAGTAGGCTGGGTGGAGACCCGCGTTGCTGCATGACCTTTGCTGGACCCCTGGCGTCTCTGAGTAGTGAAGCCTCAACTGGTTGTTCTGGCTGCTCTGGGAACCAGATATCAGAGCATGATTAGAAGGAACCGAGTGCAGCGAGTGGCAAGGAGTGGCCTGGTGTCCACAAGTGCACTGTGACTGCACGATCCTTTGCACTAGGTGGAGACGCAAGCCCCAACTCCAAGCCCATACAGGCAGAGCGCCCCCTAGCTGTCTGCCAGCATGTCGGCATAGCATTCTCCTTGATCTGACGAGAGACAGGCAGGGATGACTCTCCAGAGAACTCAGTATTGGGCAGCTAGCAAAAGCTACTCCCCTCTCCTTCCCCAGAATGCCTGTGGAAACTGGGTGGGCCTCCTGAGGCCCAGGCAACTCTATCACCCTGGGAAGGGAGTGGTGGTGGCCCTGCCCCTCCTGCTGGTTGCTGGATCGCTGCCAGCCCTGCTTTTTAATATTCTGCTGCTTAATGGGACCCAGATGTTGCTTAGGAATCTGATGTCAACAGTGCTCCACAGGCAGTTCGTCATTCCTACTGTGGGTGGACAGAAGCCTCAGATACCCAAACCCAGCAAAGGTTTGGGGATACTTCTGGTGTCGCAAGCTGGGGCTTGTGGAGGGGAGGTTATTCGCTGGCTTAACTTATGGGTGATTATCATGTTCACGGGATGGGTGGGATTGCATGAAAAGTACTGGCATTATAGGTATGTATGCCAGGCCCAGACACCCTGACTCTTGCTGTTATTAAATGTGCTTTTCATCCGAGGCCTGGTCTCCATCAAGCTTTGAGAGGGTCAGACTGGATAGAGCTGGGGAGAGGGACATCCAGGAGCTGAGAACGATGGCCCGCGTTCTCCTGCCTCACGGACTCTGCTGGGTACCAGACACACTCTTCCATCCACCCAGTGTGCTTGGAGCCAGGCATCCTGACAGCATCCAGGAAGACCCTCCTGGATGCCTGCAAAGCCCACTGTCCTGTCCACTCAGAGCTGCTTACAACGCAGAAGTCTGAAAAGCAGAGAGAGGCTGGGCAGGGGTTGGGAGTAACCATAGTTGGGATCTGGTTCTGGCTTACTCCAGGCAAGCGTTCTTTTCCCCAGACTCTGGCAGGCATGGCTCTGGGAAGGGAGATAAAGCAGAGGCTGTGTCCTGCAGAGATGTCAACACGGAAAGGAGAAAAAGGAGAGAAGCCAAAACAAGGCTAGAGGGACCAGGAGTCACCTCTTGTGGGTTGGGGACTGAAATAGAGACAGGGTCTCACTGAGTGATGGCCTAGGGACAGCAGCTCCAGAGGAAGCCAGGCATTCTGATTTATGTAATATGTATTCTCAGACTGGCTCCTGGGTCAAAAGAGTAGCATGGAAAAAAAAAAAAAAGGAAAAAAAGGACATTTTAAGGGCAACTGTGATCTTTAAATACAGAATTTATTTTATATAAGAATAGTGGGTTGATAGACGGTTTCTTTCGTTGACATTTAAATTGTAGCTGTGTAAGAGAATGGCCCATTCTTAGAAAACACAGCTGAAACTATAAGGGATGAGTCACAGAGGCTTTAACTTACTCTCCACAGACTCCACCAATAAAGCCTGTCTAAGCGCAGACACACTGACAAACAGAAAACAGCAGTGCGCCAACAGCTGATGAGTTCAGAGGAGAGATACAAGCATACCCACGGCATTATCAGTGCAACGCTGCTCTAGGTTTGGAAGCTTTCCAAGCAAAAGGAAAGAAGACAAAAGATGTGAGAGCAGATAGAGAAGTCAAGAAAAGAGGAAAGATGGCAGGCCCTGTGTCCGAGGGGAAAGGGCCCTGCGGCCCGAGAGGGCATGTGACAGAGGCTCTGGAAGGTAGGGGTGGGGAGGGGCAGGCAGGTGGCTGAAGGGCAGGTCAGGGGTGCAGGAGAGCTGAGGGGAAGGCAGCTGTCTTTCCAGGAGCTCTCTGGGGCCTGCATGGAGCCCTCCGGAGCACAGCAGATGTGAGATGTCCTGCTGAGGGTGGGAAAGGCTTTTCCTGGGAAGGCAAGAAGGGATCCACAGGGACAGAGCTAACAAGAGCCAGGGTGCCTCTTGCTCCTGCCAGAGGGCTCCCCTCTGTGTGGCATTATCTGTCTCCCAACCCAAGGTGTAAGCCCCATAGATGCAATGACTGTTTGGTCTTCATTTTTATTATCGCCTGTGGTGATTTGAATACACTTGCCCCCCTTCCCTACCTTGACTCATTTGTTTGAATGCTTGGCCCATGTGGAGTGGCACTACTAGGAGGTGTAGTCTTGTTGGAGGAAGTGTGTCACTGTGGGGGTGGATTTTGAGGTTTTATGTGTGTGTGTGTGTGTGTGTGTGTGTGTGTGCACACGTGCACACACACACACTCAAACTCTGCACAGTGTGGAAATTCAGCCTCATTCCAGTTTCCTTTGGAGCAAGATGTAGAACTCTTGGTTCCTCCAGCACCATGTCTGCCTGCACACCACTATGCTTCCTGCTAGGATGATAATGGACTGAACCTTTGAAATGGTTTCCTTACTTCCTAATCTGTGAAATGGGCATGGGATTGTCACCATCCAGGGCTGTTGACAATGGCCCTGGCACTGCCCTGCACTGTGCCATTATAATGATTGAAGTTTCTTAGGGCAGCATATAGCATTATTAATAATCAGCTGTGATTAGCCATGGACTTGAATCATTTAGGAAAAATGCCAGAGCTGGGTGGCTACCCTCAAGTACTCCCATTTGACAAGGTCCTTTCCTGGTAGCTCTGCTATCCTTGGACACTGCCAGGCCTGGGAGGTGGGGGAGGACAGTAAGCCCTCTCCCCAGGGAGAGCTCTGGATTGTCCCTTCCTACTAGGTTACTCCTCTTCTGAGGAGGAGTCTTATCCCACCCCAGCAATAAGAAACCCTAGTTAGTGATATGCAGGCACTTTTCCCAGGGTAAGCAAGATCATCAAAACAAGTAGAGGTGTATTAATGTCTTAGTTAGGGTTTTACTGCTATGAACAGATACCATGACCAAGACAACTCTTATAAGGACAACATTTAATTGGGGCTGGCTTACAGGTTCAGAGGCTCAGGCCATTATCATCAAGGAAGGCATCCAGACAGGCATGGTGCAGGAGGAGCTGAGAGTTCTACAACTTCATCTGAAGGTTGCTAGCAGAAGACTGACTTCCAGGCAGTTCGGATGAGGGTCTTATAGCCCACACCCACAGTGACACGAGGCTATTCCAAGGCTCTACCTCCAAATAGTGTCTGCCACTTCCTAAGCCAAGCGTATTTAAACCATGACAATCAGTTACTTTCTAATGCTGTGATAAACACCACAACCAAAGGCAACTTGGGGCAACTTGGAGATTATTATTCATCATGAAATGAAGTCAGGGCAGGAACTAGAGCAGAAGCCATGGTCACTTACTGGCTTATTCTCCCGACCTCTCTCAGCCTATTTTCTTATACAACCTGGGACTTTTCCATATTAATTATTAATCAAGAAAATGTTCCCACAGACTTGCTGTGGGGGTTTGAATGAAAATAGTCCCTATAGACCCATAGGGAGTGGTATTATTAGGAGGTGTGGCCTTGTTAGAGTAGATGTGGCCTTGCTGGAGGAGGTGTGTCACGAGGGGGGGGGAGCTCTGAGGTTTCAGATGCCAGGCCCAGTCTCCTCTCTTCTTGCTGCCCGCTGATCCAAATATCATGCACGCCGCCATGGTGATGGACTAAACCTCTGAACTGTGAGCCAGCCCCAGTTAAAGAGTTGCCATGGTCATAGTGTCTCTTCACAGCAGTAGAAATCCTAAGATACTTGCCTACAGGCCAATTTGATGGAGACATTTTCTTAAGTGATGTTTCCTCTTCTCCCCGATGACTCTGGTTTGTGTCAAAGTTGGGCAAAACTAAACAGCAAGGTGAAAAGGTCGTGATGGCTCAGAGACTAGAGCCAAGGTAATGCAGAGTTCAAGGCCACCCTGAGTTACAAAGCAAGACCCGTTTCAAACAACATAAACACACATGGGCTGGGGGTGTGTGGCTAACAGCCATGACAGGCTGCAAGACACATGCTATCTAAATGTACCTCAGCATCCTTGAACAGAAAGAAACCTTTCCTTTTGGGAAACCTGTACAGGATTAGTGCACTGACGATGAGAGTCATTTCAAACAGGAACGTGGGTGTGAGAGAGCTCATGGGAACCGGTGTTAGTTAAGCAATATCCTATAAGTCTAAAGGTATTCTCAAAAGCAATATATATAAAAATGTACATTCTGGAAAAAAAAAACCAAACAAGTGATCACTGAAAGGCTGTTATTTCGGGGATAGTGTCAGCTTAGAGGTTTTTATTTTAGTTTTCTTAGATTTTTTCCTTTCTTATATTTTTAAATGTTATTTTATGTTTACGAGGTTTTTCCCACATGTATGTATGTGCACCAAGCATATGCCTGGTACTTAAGGAGGTCAGAAGAGGGCTTTGGGTCCCCTGGAACTGGAGTTACAGACAGTCGTGAGCTGCCTTGAGAGTGCTGGGAATTGAACCTGGGTCCTCTGCAAGAGCAGCCAGTGCTCTTAACCACCAAGCCATTTCGGAGGACCTGAGTTCAGTCCCTGGTCCTCACGTCAGACCCTACTGCCTAAATGTTCTCCAAGCTCTCATAACAGGGCCACTTCTAAGGCCAGCTCCTGGGGATACACCTACCTATACCCACACACAAACACACCATTAAAAATAAAATAACCACCAAGCCATTTCTCCATTCTCCAGATGTTTTTACTTTTATACCAAAAACAAAAACAAACAAACAAACAAACAAAAAACCTCTTGCTCTTTTGGCTATTGAATACAAGTGTAAAATAGATTTAAAACAGAAGGGAGTAAGAAGGAGGTGTGGTGGCTGGAGGTGGCTCTGTGGGAGGAGTGACTGTTCTCGGAGGACCCGAGTTCAGTCCCCGATACTCACGTCAGGCCTAATGTTCCCCCAAACTCTCATAACAGGGCCACCTCTAAGTCCAGCTCCTGGGGATACACCTGCATATACCCACACACAAGCACACAGTTAAAAATAAAATAAAAGGAGCCTGGAGAGATAGCTTAGTGGTTAAGAGCACTGGCTGCTTTTCCAGAGGACCCTGGTTCAATTCCCAGCACCGAGGCGACAGCTTACAACTGTCCATAACTCCAGTGTCAAGGAATCTGACACGCTCACACAGGCATATCCAGGTAATAGATTACAAGACACAATGCACATAAAAAATTAAAAAAAAAAGAAATTCTCTTAAAAATTGTTTTAAGTAAGAGAGAGGAAGGAAGCAGATGGGGAGGGAGGAAAAGGGAACAGGAAACAGCCATAAAGTCAGAAACAAACAAATTCCCCTCGCAACTGCATAGATGCGGGGCATCCTGGGCACATTCTTGGGGAACAATCTTGGAGGAGCAGACAGCTGGGGTTCCCTTAGGCCTGAATTGTGAATTGTCCAATCCCAACACAGGTTGGTCCACTGTGTCAATGTGTGTGTGTGTGTGTGTGTGTGTGTGTGTGTGTGTGTGTTGGTGGTAGTGGTGTATGTGTGGTGTGTGTGTGTGTGTGTGTGTGTGGTGGTAGTGGTGTATGTGTGGTGTGTGTGTGTGTGTGTGTGTGTGTGTGTGTGTGGTAGTGGTGGTAGTGATGTGGTGTGTGTGTGTGTGTGTGTGTGTGTGTTTGTGTGTTGGTGGTGGTAGTGGTGTATGTGTGTGGTGTGTATGTGTATGTGGTGGTGGTGGTGGTAGTGATGTGGTGTGTGTGTGTGTGTGTGTGTGTGTGTGTTGGTGGTGGTGGTAGTGGTGTATGTGTGTGTGTATGTGTGTGTGTGTTGGTGGTGGTGGTAGTGGTGTGGTGTGTGTGTGTGTGTGTGTGTGTGTGTGTGTTGGTGGTGGTGGTAGTGATGTGTGGTGTGTGTGTGTGTGTGTGTGTGTGTGTGTGTGTGATTCTGGCTGATGATTCAGGGGATAAAGCCCATCATGGCAGAAAAGACATGGCAGTGCATGTTGGGAGGATCCCAAGGCCACAGGCTTGCTTGCATCTCTGCAGATCGAAAGCAGGGACAGGGCAGAGAGCCAGGCTGCCTATAACCCTACAGCACCTGCTCTGTTCAGCCGCCTAAGCTCCTCATCTCCCTCCCACTCAGCAACAAGGCTGAATTCATTGGAGCTTGTTTGGCCTGGCCCTGTCTTGTCTCAAACCATGTTGTCCTCTCTCTCTCTCTCTAACCACAGGTACCCTAGCAGTTCTCTCTCTCTCTCTCTCTCTCTCTCTCTCTCTCTCTCTCTCTCTCTCTCTCTCTATCTCTCTCTCTCCCTCTCTTTCCCCTCCCTCCCTTTCTCTCTCCCTCTCTCCCCCCTCCCTTCCTTTCTCTCTCTCCCCTCCCTCTCTCCCTCCCTCCCTCTCCCTCTCTCCCTCTCTTCTCTTTCCTTTTTTCTCTCTCCTCTCTTCTCTCTCCTCTTTCTCCCTCCAAATAGCTATTCTCTCTCTGTGCTCTCCCCGTCTCTCTCTCTCCTTCAGTGTTCGTGTATATGAGTGTTTGCCTGCCTGTATGTGTGTGCACTGTGTGTGTGCAGTGCCTGGGAAACCAGAAGAAGGCATCGGATCCCATGGAAATGGAGTTGCAGACAGTAGTGAGTTTCCATGTGGGTGCAGAAAACTGAGCCCCAGTTTCTGCAAGAGCAACAAGCGCCCTTATCCACCAAGTCGGCTCTCCAGCCACGCCCACCCGCTCACTCTCACCCCCATGTTTTATTGTTTTATTGTTTCTTTGTGCATTGTCCCTCCTGACAGAGGGAAGTACTTCAAATAAAATGATTGTCTGCTTCTTTTCCTTCTTCCTCCTCCTCCTTTCCTCCTCCTCCTTCTTCTTCAAGCCTCAAGCCTCTCGTTGTAATCTGAAACTCAATGTCCAGACTAGGCTGGCCTGGAACTCACTACACTTCGACCTCATCCTCCCAAAGGTTATGGTCATGAACCACCATGCCCAGCTCCATTCTTTTTCATTCCCTTCAAATCCTCCCGTTACAAAATGGGATTTATTAGGGTAGCATGCATAAGCACACATGCTTGGCAGTCTCTGGGTTCTCTAGCAGGCTGGAAAGCCAGAGACTCTAATAGCTGCTCTCTCTGCTCCAGAAGCATCAGAACAAGTGCAATCAGTGGTGCAGTCCCACCCAGAAGATGAGGGCTGGAGTCCTCTGGAGAGCCACTGCTGTGGGTCTGTGCTAAGACGCTGGAGAGGCTAGAAGTGACATCTATGGGCACGAGCAGCAGCTGTAGGTGCACTCTCTGTGGAAGAGCGAACTTGTGTGTGTTGGCTGGCTTTCTCCTCTTCACATCCATTCCATCCCAGCTCCCGTGCTGTCAGATGGCACGACCCACATTTAGCCTGGGTCTTCCCTGTCTGGTACTGTCTTACACGTCAATCATCTCTAGAAACACCTTCAGAGACACACAGAGGGGCGCTTCGGTGGTCTCATAGACCTCTCTCCAATCACATTGGCCATCAAGATGAATCATTGCAACAGCCAGCCTTGGAGATCAGAGGGGATCGGGTTCCAAAACTGCCTTGAGCCTGAGGATAGGGTTTGGGGATATTTGTGAAGCAGAGCGAGAGCTGAAAGGAAGAGAAACAGCCAGTGGCCTGTGCCTGTGTACTCAACCCTCACAACTCTCGTGCATCACAGGGTCAGGAAATGGTGGTGTTCCGTGTCTGAGGTGAGGTAGCTGCCACCGGAGGGACACTGTATGTACAGACTCAAGAGAAGCGTTGGGGGCTTCAATAGAAGCATCCCCCACTCAACCCCGCTTAGCATTAATCGCCACAAATGCCCTAGAAATGCATAAAGCATCTTTACTCTGGGGTGGCTATGTTCCCAATTACAACTTGGGAATTTATTTCCAAGAATGCGAGAGTAGCTAGCCCTGCCTCCCACAGCTTTCAATTAGTCATTGCTAAAAAAGAAGAATGAGCTCATTTCATTGGTACAGTCGCCCTCTGGGCTGGATGTTCTTACTCCTGTTTTACAGATGAGTACATTGTGGCTCAGAGAGGCTGACAGTTCACGGACAGCCCTGCAGTCCTGGGAGCATCTGGCTCAGCTTCGGCGCAGCTATGCGTCCTGCGGTGTCCTGAACCATATCTCTACCCTGAACCCTTGGGTCCTTATCAGTTACACCTTTGGTGCTCACACAAGAAGTCTGAGGTGCCGCGGCTTTGGAGATCCAGAGCCTTCTGTTTCCCAGGCCAGGACTACATCTTAGGGTCTGGTGGGAGTCCTAGGTCTGTACCAGCGGAGACCTGGTCCCCATCACTCCCTCTGGGGGTTTAGCTATTCCTAGAAGCATCCACCCTCACTTCCCTGCAAGTCTCCGCAGGCTCCATTCTTCTACTCGACATCCTATGGCCCCGGAACAGGCTTCTGGAGGGGAAGGTGGGGAGGAGTTGGGGGTGGGGTGTGGGTGCTGCAGGACTGTGCGTGGATCAAGAGATCCTACAATTGCTTACTAGGTTCTGGGTATCTGATCCTAATAAAGTCTTGTCACCACCTGTGCCACCTGCTTTCTCCTGCCTTGTCTCTGACATGAGCTGCAGGTTGGGACAGAACACCGCCCTCACCAACCACTCCAGCTCACCCACCCGCGCCCCCTTAGGCCTTTGATCCCTTGGTATAATCTAAAAGGAATCTGGCTGGCCGGCTCCCAGCAGCCTATGAGATGCCATAGCAGAGCTTCCCGGCCGTCCCTGCCACATATAGGGAAAGGGGAGGAGTCAGAGCACCTCAGGCCACACTAGGGCAGGAGCGGCTGCAGAAGGAACTACATTCGCAATTGCAGAAGGAACTACATTCGCAATGGCCGGGAAGAGCTGCTCGGTGACGCAAGTTGTCTGGACTTGGGCCTAATTAAGTGGGGATCCATTGAAGGCCACTGAGCAAAATAGGGCTATGGCCTACTGGGAAGCTCTTTGACTATAGCATGGGGCTGGGCTGGGAGGCCCAGGAAGGACCGTGAGAACAAGCCCATTCTCCATTTATCTCTTGTCTCCAAATGGAGCTGAAACGTTGAGAGCAGGATTCCTCGGCACGTAGTAGGTGCTCAAAAAGCATTTCTCAGCTAGTCCTATTCCTTTAAGTCGATGTGCCGGTCTCAAGTATCCCAGAGGAAAGAAGAAGGGTACTTGAGCTGAGGAGCCCTTATTCAAATGCTTAGGACCAGAAGTACTTCCGGTTTTATATGTGAAATATTCAGCACACACACACTTAATGAGGTATCTTGAGGGAGAGCTGGAGTGTAAACACAGAATTGGCTTTTGTTTCACGAACGCCTGATATGCTTAGCTCGAGATGGCTCTTAGACGACGTCTTTGATCAGCCCGGGAAGCAAAGTGCTTTGGAATCTTATATTTGTGTCATGTGATGTTCTCAGAGTTGCAGAACGTAGAGCATTTGGGACGCCTGTGCTGGAGAAGGTGGACTGAGGGACCTAATTCTTCCTCCCTCAGCATCACCAGGCCTTGCTGGATGAAACAGTCACCTCTGCTGATTGTGGGACCACCCTTTACGAAAAATGTCAAGGAAGGACAATGAGAAGAGCGAAGTAAAGGTTGGAAGGTCACGGGAGTGGGGATGGGGGGTGGGAGGGGGGAGGAGCCTGAATTCCCAAAAGCCAACCCACCTCCTACCCGGTCAGCTGTGATGAAGAATAAGTTTTCCAGGGTCTTGAGGGGCAGGAGGCCTAACTGGATGGGGGCCTGTCTCCACTGAACAGAATGGAAGCCAGATTAGAGGTGTGGCATTTCTGTCCTGAAAAGGTGGGGCTATTTCCCATCACCTGCCCTGTGGAGGTGGCCACAGAACCGGTGTTCAGAGAGTGAGTCAGTGAGACCAGACCAGATGGTGAGGAAGTTACCTGGAAAACCCCCCAGTTTCCAAATGGCTGGGGGATGTCTGGCCAAAAAAAGAAACGCCCTATCCTGAGGCAACACCCACTGACCCACACGTTGCTGCTTTCTCCAGAGGAGCTAGCTAGCCATGACAATGCTCTTGGTCCTGCAGTATAGGAGACAATCAGACTCAGCTTGCTGGGGAAAGGGGAGAGGCCTGCTGGTTAGCTTGTAACTTGATACAAACTACAGTCACCGAGGAAGAGGGACTCTCAAGTGAGGAGCTGCCTCCACCAGACTGCCCTGTAGACATGTCTGTGGGGCGAATTCGTCATTAACGATTGATGTGGGAGGGCCCAGCCCACTGTGGGCTGCAAGCAGAGACACGTATGCTGTACAGAAGGTTCATAGGACAGGTCTGAGCTGAGCTGTGTGTTCCTTTCGTTTTTTAAGTTTTGTGTGGGGGATAAGTCCGTGTGCCTCAGGTGTGCCTGGTACCCATGGAGGCAAGAAGGCGTCAGATTCCTGACACTGGAGTTTTGATCTGCCATGTGGATGCTGGAGACCAAACCTGCATCCTCTTCCAGAATGAATGTCCTTAACTCCTGAGACACCCAGTGCCCTGGCCGTGTTCTTCATAACACCTTTTACATCCCCTGAGCCTGGCTGTTTCTCTAGGTGAAGCGACACACCAATAAGGCCAACAGGAGCGTCCCTTGTTCCTCAGCAGCTGTCTTAGTGTTCTATAATTTGTGTTAAAACGTCATGACCAAAAGATGCTCAGGAGGAAAGGAATTATTTGGCCATGTTTGGGAAACCAAGGCAGGAATCCGGAGGCAGGAGCTGAAGCAGAGACGGTGGAGGAGGAACTCTTCTCACAGGCTTTGATCCCTTTGGCTTGCTTGGTTGGCTTTCTTACAGTTGGCTTTCTTACGCACTCCAGGCCATCTGCCTAGGGGTGGCACCGCCCACAGTGGGCTGGACCCTCCCACACCAAATCGTTAATCAAGGAAACACCCTCTGATGGAGGCGTTTTTTTTTTTTCCTCAGTTGAGGCTCCTCCTCTCAGATGGCCCAGCTTGTATCAAATCCTAACCTAGATCCAGTATTGTAGACCCAGAACAGAGAAATCATGGGGGGGGGGGAGGAATGAGTGGGGAATAGCAGGGGGGGGAGAGGAATTATGGGACATATGGTGGGGGGTAACTGGGAAAGGGGAAAGCCTTTGGAATGTAAACATAGAATATAGAAAATAAAAATTAAAAAAAAAACATAAAAAAAAATCCTAACCTAAGCAGCAGCCGATGTGTGAGAGGCTGGGACCTCTCACCCACTGGCCAGCACTCTCTGTCCCAGCCTCTTTCGCTTTTTGCTTTGGGACCGGGAATATCCCAAACTTACTCATGTGGCCCTTGAACTTGTGAGCTTCCTCTCTCTGTCTCCCAAGTAGGAGGAAGGCCCGGCTCATGCCTGAGCTGCCCGCCCACAGGTGTAAGAGAAGCCTGGTGGTGTAATGCCGCCCTCCTTTGACCACCATCACCAAGGCAGGGAGGAGCACGTGCCTTACTTAGGCCAGGCCATGGCAACAGTAAGGCCGTAGCTTTGACCTGTGGGAAAGGGAAACTGACTGTTGCAGATGCTGGCAAATGAAACAATGAGGCTGCCTGCCGGGCAGCTGCTCACAGAGTGTTTGTTTCTTGGCCCCCCCATTCTGAAGGCTGGTGTGAAAAGTGAGACTGCAGGCCTCCCAGGGATCAGCCACAGAACCTGCACTGTGAGTCTGGGTGCCTGCTAGATGGAAAAACCTGATGTTCCGGGAAGTGGTCAGTGGGTTCAGAACCAGATCCCTGAGCTAGCCACACCTGCCGAGGGGCTGGATGAAAAATCTTGAAGCAGGAAACAGAGGCCTGGCGGGGCCCCACAGGTGTCCGGAGTGGGCTCTCTGGCCGGGGCGGGGTGGCAGGGGGGCGCTCCTGCTCTGGGGTCATGAGTCTGAGGGAGTCTGAGGGAACTGGGATGAGGAGGAACCGGGAGCCCTCCTGCCCTCCCTACAGCCCCCCGCCCCGCCCCAGCCCCCGCCCCGCCCCCGCCCCCCGGGGGGGGGCTGAAGGGCAACAGCCACCCCCTCACCCCAATCCCCCCAGCCACCACCCCCGCTCCGGGGTCTTTAGACCTATGCGCCAGAACGCGATGCAATTCCTCAACTGAGGCTCCCTTTTCTGGGGTCTGTGTGGGATTGTAGCAGGCTGCTGGCACTAACCAGCGCACAATCTGGGATATACTACCTATTTTAACTTCTTCCATTGTGCTTGTAACATTAGTGGTTGTGATTGCCTTTACTCTCAAATTACCGCAACCTGACCACAGAGCTTTACACAGGACCTGTTTTTGTCGTTTACTAAATCCTTTTATTGTTAGTACAGCTGTCACAAACTGCCAAGAAGGACCCAGGCGTTCTCCCCGCCCTCTGCTGGTCTTAATGGACCAGCTATAACGTGCATGGGTGTCTTCTTTCTATCACGAAAAACCTGCTGCAGCTCCAGACATCACTTCAGCTTGCCAGAGAGGACTGGGGGACATGGGAAAGCAGCAGGATGCGTGCCACCTTGCGAGCTGGGGTCCGGAGAGATGGCTCAGTGGTTAAGGGCACCGGCTGCTCTTGCAGAGGGTCCAGATTTCAATCCCAGCACCCACATGGTAGTTTATAAGTACCAGTAACTCCAGTTCCATGGGGGTACAATGCTCTCTTCTAACCTCTGAGGGCCCCAGCCATGCTTGTGGTGAACAGACATGCAGACAAAATACTCATCACATAATATAAAATAATAAATCGTGAGGACTTTTTAAAAGAGCATAATCTTTTGATTTCTAGGAAGACGATTTGGTAAAATGTATCTCACAGAAAATGTGCCGTTGCAGACACCTGGCACTTTCTCGTGCAACCACTGCCTAGCTCTAGAACATTCTCATCAGACCAAGGCAAGCCCCACACAGGAAGTGGCCAGTTCCCAATGCCTGGGCCTTTCGTCTGATTAGCCTTTCCTGTTGATGACATTTCACATCCACAGGATACAATAGTGTCCCACTGGGCCTTTGTTTCCAGTCAGCACACCGTCTTTTTGTGACTAACTGATTCTCCATTCTATGGATGGCCACACCGCAGTTCTGTATTAGTCCGCTCATTCACAGATAGGCATTTGAGTTGTTTTTTACCTGTTAACCATTGGGAAAGTTCACGTGTGAATTCCCTTTGCCCGCTTACTTTCAATTCTGAAATAAATAAAATTCCATCGTGTCACAAGCAGCCCCTGGGTCTGATGTGCGGCTTCGAGTCCTGCTGTTCTGTCCCCCTCACTGTCTATTACCTGTTCAAAAAACAAAACAAAACAAAACAAAAAACAAAAAAACTAAACCAAGTCACTGGTGAGACTGTCCAGGAAAAAAAAAATGGCAACAGCCCAGACGCTGTGCTAGGTCGTCCCCTGCCGCTGAGCTGGCAGCTTCGGTGGGTGCTCAGGAAAGAGGACCGCGTGCAGAGGAAGCACCGGAAGGGGCGGCTGGCGCCTGTCTAGTTGTCTGAGTCTCGGGCTTTGCCAGCATTGTGTGCAAAGGCTTCAGCTCTATGCATATGTCCAAAGCTCTGCCTATTTGAAGTTCAGTGGCTTCTTAGTGACTGGTTACTATCCAGGCTGGAATGTGTGACACTTTTTAAAGTGACAGCTGCCCACTGAGG